>PVIC010010715.1:0-42854 GCA_004025085.1 Thryonomys swinderianus
TGTGTGTGTGTGTGTGTGTGTGTGTGATGGTAGAGCAGGCATATGGCAAATAAAATACAGAAAATAAAGTCATCTCCTTCTGTTGCTCCCAATATAAGTCTGGAAAGGGACCTTGTTAAATAGCCATGTGCACCTGGTTAATTTAGTCTGGCTTTTCTCCTAGTTAGTTGCATTGCATTTTTAAATGTATTTCTATGGGAAAGAAACTTTACATGCTGCCTAGAAACTTTGAGCCATTTTTTTCCCAAAATGTTTATAGATCTCATTTTCCTTAGAAGAAGTTGAAATAGCAGAAATGGTAGCAGTTTCCTTTTATTCTCTTCCTTTCCCGGGAAAGGAGCCCTGCTGGCAGACAGCTTTGCTGATGGGACTGCCAGAGTTTGGATTTGAGTAGTACTGTGGGGGTGGTATACTGGTTATGGTATTGTTCTAAAAGTTTTTTTCTCCTCCACTTATTTTTCCACCCCCAAAATGTCACCATGTCCAATATGACAGAATGTTTCTGATGATTATCAGTCAGAAAACCATGACTTGCTAAATTATCTGTGGATAACAGAATTAATTAAGCACCAAGTAGTGCTGTATGCTCAGTGTGCACTGGGTTCGGGGATCCACTGTCCCAAACAACAGGTCACTATGACAATGGGCATGAAGAGTTCTAACCTAGAGTCAGATGGCTGAGGTTCAAATATGAATCTGCCAGCCGAACGGTTTACTTTGCCTCCCTGTGCCTTAGCTCCCTCATCTGTAACAAAGTGCAGTGACAACATTTACTTCAAAAGGAATAAGATGAATGAAGAAGTACATGAAGTGGTTGGTGAGGTGTGCAGCACACAGAATAAGGGATTTAAGAACTGTTTAGTCCTCATTTTAAGAGTACACTCAGTGGCCATGCATTTATACTTAGAACTTGTGCAACTACTGTCTGTGAAGTTCTGGGATAGATGAGCTCTGGCTGTAATTGTGGCATGAGGCATGCAGTGGCCACAGAGAATGACTTAAGGCAGCAGGTTGTTTGAATTACAGAAAGCTCTGAAAAGCTCGCCCTCACTGGCTGAAGGGATTAGATACCAACGGGCAGTAGCAGTTGCAGGCTGTGTTGCCTAGTTCTGGTACATGTAGTTCATTGATACATGTATGAGATGTGTAGGCTGCAGTCCTGTGGTCATTCCTCATGTGACACCCAAGAATTCCCTAGAAAGAATAGAGTTTTCAATATTATAATAAAGGAAGGGAGTATATTTAGTTGGTTTTAGGAAATTTCATTTTAGTGAAGGCATTAATTGGTTGAGATTGGAGGTTGAAGGTAGAGAAGTTGGAGTAAAAACCACAAGGTCAGTGAGTTCTGTTTTAAGTGCCCCATAGAGGTAGCAGGTCCAGAAATTCATTGTGAGAAAAATCAACAGAGAAGACTGTTGGCCATATGTAAGACCTAATTATAGGCACTTTGTGCCTGACAGACAAGGGCAAGTCTAGGGCAGGTGAGATGAATGAAAACAGCGGGCATAGTTGGAGATGGATGGATAAAGGAAAAGGGAGCCTTCCTTTTTTGGGGAAGGGTATTGATAGCTTGCCCCTGAGGAACTTTACCGGCTGCCCAGTGGGTTGGTTTGCTGGACAACCTCTGAAGGGTGATGACTACAGATTTATTTTTTTGAGTAAATAAATGTGTACTAGGAAATGGAATAACTTTTATCTTCTAAAGCATTCTTATTATAAAAAGTGCCAGAATACGCGTCAAACTGAAAACAGAGCAGGAAGGACCAAAAAAAATCCATAGGGGGCCAGAGGGTTAGCTCGGTGGTTCTGGCGCCGGCCTCGCAAGCGCAAGGACCTGAGTTCGATCCCCGGTAACCACATATAATGCTGGGCGTGGAGACACGCCCACCAACAATCAACAACGCATACCACAATGCCAGACGTGGTGGCTCACGCCTATAATCCCAGCACTCGGGAGGCAGAGACAGGATTGCTGAGTTCGCGGTGGCTTACCTGGGCACCATAGTGAGCTCAGGGCCAGCCTGAACTACAATGCAAGACCCTGTCTCAAAAAAAAAAAAAATCCATAATCCAACCTGTTTAAGGCAGCCACTGTCAACATTTTATTGAACTTCCTTCTAAGCTTTTGGTTGTGTATATTATTTTCCCATTATTGTCACATGGGATATAAAAGATCACATATACTGGCTTGGATGTTTTTAGTATATGTGCTGCCGAAGCGAGCACTGGCTTGGATGTTTATTTCACGTGGTTTCAAAAATGTTGATCATATGGTAAACTGATTTTTCTTTTCTTTTGTAATTTGTTCCTTGCAGTTAAAATGGTCACTGTGGTATTCTGTGTCTAATTGTTTTAGAAGGCTGGGCGGAGGCAAAGAGCTTTCCCTGCCCAGCATCCCAATCATGTGAAAATGTGAGCTGTTCTTAGCAAGTTCTGGCAGGGCAGCATTAGCTTAAGAAGGCACACAGTTAAGGTAAGAGATTTTTTTGTGCTGTGGGGTGAAGGATATGGTTCAAAATCTACAATTCCAGCATGAGAAGGAAATGTGGAGGGACAGTTGAATGAAGTGTTAGACGGCTTGCTGCTTGGGTTATAGAATTTCTGACTTTTTTTAAACAAAAATTAAGCTTGTATTTCCATTGCTGGGTAGTTCATTTTGATTCTTTTCTAAGTGACTTTTTCTCTGTAGGAGGATAAATGAACCATGCCTTTTTTGAGCCTTTGTGAATCTTGGAATGTTGTTTGGTACGGTACATAATGGGAAACTTGGTATAGTCTTATAAGACTTGGTCATTTCGTTCCCTCCTCATGTTTTATAAATGCTGCTTTTTGACTCTGACTTGGTGTTGGAGAGAAGGGCAGTGAGTTGCATTGTGCTTCCTCACCAACGTTATATTAAGGTCCTAACCTTTGATATAATGCCGGGGAAAGTGGCTGTTAGGAAATAGGCTCTTTGCAGATAGTCATGTTGATATTTGGTAAATATTTGTCATTTGCAGAGATAATGAAGTTAAAATAACCTAAAAGTCTTGCTGGGTTAGGTGGGTCCTAACCCCTATGCCAGCTGTCCTTGGAAGAGACCAATAAGGTGTAGGGAATGCCGTCCGATGATGGAGGCCAGTGGTGAAGGACCTATGGCATGTGTTTTTCTGTTTGTATGGCTGACACTGATCCAGGCACAGGTTAGAGTGACAGTCAACAAGCCCACCAGGGGCAAGATTGCTGGCTACATCAGAAATCAAGAGAAAGGCATTGGCCCAACGGACAGTATGACCACGTTTCATATCTTGATTTTTTTTTTTTTTTTTGAGACAGGGTCTCGCTTTGTAGTTCAGGCTGGCCCTGAGCTCACTATGTAGCCCAGGCAAGCCTGGAACTCAAAAATCCTCCTGTCTCTGCCTCCCGAGTGCTGGGATTACAGGCGGGAGCCACCACGCCCGGCACTGCGGTATGTGGTATTGATTGCTGGTGGATGTGAGTCGCCATGCCCAGCATTATATGTGGTTACCAGGGATCGAACTCAGGACCTTGCACTTGCGAGGCAGGCGCCAGAACCACTGAGCTAAATTTCCGGCCCTGTGCTTATAAATTTTAATCTTTTCTTTTATAGCTACCAATATTTTACCAGGGTCTTGGGAAGGGCTTTGCTAGGAGCGTTTGCTACATGCAGTTTTTTTTTTTTTTTGAGACAGGGTCTCGCTTTGTAGTTCAGGCTGGCCCTGAGCTCACTATGTAGCCCAGGCAAGCCTTGAACTCAGCAATCCTCCTGTCTCTGCCTCCCGAGTGTTGGGATTACAGGCATGAGCCATCACACCCGGCACTGTGGTACGTGGTATCTGGTATTGATTGCTGGCGGGCATGAGTCTCCACGCCCAGCATTGGATGTGGTTACTGGGGAATTGAACTCAGGACCTTGTGCTTGGGAGGCAGGCACCGGAACCACTGAGCTAACCCTCCAGCCCTCTACATGCAGTTTTACACACAAACAGGAGTTCATGCTTTAGCCACCTGTGTCCCACTTGCCCACATTTTAACTGGCCATTCTCCCTCTTCCCCTTGACTTCTCTAGTCCCATCTCTTCTGCTTGGTTATTTTCCTTTATGGACTCTCTTTCCTTCTTAGCCTGTAACCCACTCTAGTCCTGTCTCTGTTCTTCCCTGGTGTTTACCTAATGTCCTGTGTGAGTATGCATCTGTACTTGAACCCGTCCTCTGCCACGGACAGTGCAGGATGCCCAGGACCTGGCCGGGATATGGTGAAGGAGCAAAGAGAGGAACCTGCCCGTTAGTGCCACTGGCTCTGCCCTTCAGCTCTGGGCACCTGCTCTTCCTCCCATGTCCTTGTCCACCCCAGTCAGCTGTACACAAGCTCACCTCTGAGTGGTAAACACCCACATGCATGTCTCTTAGTGCATACTCTCTGGAATGGAGTTTAATTTCACCAAGTTGGGCTTCAGCAGGGGGCCCATTCAGCCTAAAGATCTTCAGAACTGCACATGGCTCAGTTTGAGGAGTATAAATCGAAACACAGAAAACATAACTATAGAAAATGTCAGTCATATCTAAAGTATCAGCCTCCCTCAGTCAGCCAGTTCCCACTTTCAGCAGTAGCCAATACTGGTTCCAGGTGTCTTTTGTGAACAAGTGTGTACAAATATATAAACATATAGTGGGGCCTGGGGTTTAGCTCAGTGGTGCTATACCTGCCTTACAATGCAAGGTCCTGAGTTTGAGCCCTGGTACAGGAAAAAACACTGGATATAAACACACGGTATATGTGCACATGTATGTACATATATACATACTCAAGGAATGTACATTTTAATTTTAATCATCTACATGATTGGGAATTCCCTGAAATTTCTTCTCCTATCTGTGTCTTGTGATAGGAACGTAAACATTTCAGATCTTTCGACCATTTTGATTGGTTCTCAGTCCCAGCTGCACAGGAGAATCACTAGCTGAGTTCTAAAAACTGTCACCTCACCTGTAACTCAACTGTAAGACCATTTCCTGGGCAGGGCTCGGGCTTGCTGAGGTGCAAAGGAGGTGGGATCTGCTGTGATGAGGGGTATGGATGCTAGAGCCCCAGAATCCAAGTTGTGGTCTGTGAGGCCTGGGGACTTGGGTAACATCTGTATTTTGCTGAGAGAATACAAAGTGATAAATTCCACACCTGTGTAAGGTGCCTCCTACAGGCTTCTTTCAACCACAGCTGACTCGCTATTTTATTCTGCATCTGAGCCAGGCAGAGGGACTAGACTTGTCACTGTCCATGGTGGCAGCAACACTGGGTGCACCCATGCTGTGTCCCACAGAAGCAGCAAATCCAGACACTGCACGAGTTAACGAACATCCTGTACCCTGTGAAAGGAGAAGAAACTATTTAAGGTGCTTGATGACTAAACACCTATATCTCAGATCCACTTCACTTGGATGGAGTAGCATAAGGTGTGACTGAAAGAAAATTAATGATCCCTGGGCCAGGTGCTTCCCTAGTGGCGCGTTCCAGGAGTGCTGTAGAACTAATTAACCAGCCGGCATGGAATGGGAAAATAGATGAGGGAACAGGTTTCTTTTCACAGTGGCCTGGTACTGTGTATAGACCCATATATGTTATTTTTGGGTTTTCCCATTAAGTGTACAAAGTGATGTAATGTTGAAAGCGTAACTCTACAGCCTTCTTGAAGGTGAGCAATGCTGAGAAAATGGACTCCAGTCTGTTTGAATTCAAATTAAGCTCTGACATTGGCTGGTATCCCTAAGCAGGAAAGTTGAGCTTTTCTGCCCCTCAGTTTTCTCATCTGAGAACAGGGATAGTAAGAGCACCTATTACATAGGGGTTGGTTGGGAAGATTAAACGAGATCCAAAGAAGCACTTATTTCAAAATACACTTCTGTGGGATTTGGGGCTGGAGTTTTTCTGAGGTTGTGTATTTTTGAAGCACAGAGACTTTTGCCTGGTGACTTGTCTTAATAAAAAACTTGAACAGTTAGAGAGGAAGTGCCAGTCTGTTTATTTCTCTGTTTCAGGGCAAAGCAATGTTTTGTACCTTTGGCACTGTAATATGGAGTATGAGGATTGTATTTACTGGCTTCTCTTTAGAACCCACTTGGTAGATTTCTGAAGACAAAAGGATATGGTATCTCTCCTTTGGGGGACTGCTGCTCTCTTGCCTTTTAGTGGCATTATTGGAGAATTATTCATGACTGTGTGAATAGTTTTGAAGATTGTTTACTTGGATGCATTTCTCTTAACTTTCCTTTTGAATAAGCACATTAATGATCAGTAGCTCTGCCTGGGTACTAGGAAATCCCTTAAGATAGAATGCTCTGAAGTGCTTTCAGTTGCAGAGAGAGTCTTTTGCAGGGTTAAAAATAATGACAAAACTTGTGGAAGAAATCTTTTCCAATTTCACAGGTTTCAGTAAATAAATGAATTGCGTGACTATAAAACCTTATGATGGAAAATATGTTTAAGAAACATTAGTGCATGCAGAGGCGGGGACCGCATAAAGGAGCTATAGTACATTTAAAGCTGTAGTTAAATGTATTGCACAAGTCCCATTTTCTGGAGCTAGATAAACAGAACATCTTTCTCTTTCTATTCTAAGCTTCTATCCCCCACCTTCCCAAACCACTTCAATGGTGCAATAAATGGAAATCTTATTTCCTGCTTCTACAGACCTGTTTACCTGAATGTCTGAGCTCACCTTTGCCTTTCTCAGGTCTGTACTTTCTGAATAGGCTTTTACTTTCATGTCTTTCCTTCATTGCCCTCATTTTGAAAAGCTTTAATCCTGCACTCCATGTACTTTAATCTGTAATGTTGGCTTTGCCATTCTGCATGGCCACCTTTATAAACATTCATCTCTCAGATTCACGTTTTCTTCTGT
The DNA here is from genome assembly GCA_004025085.1 of Thryonomys swinderianus. NCBI lineage: Eukaryota > Metazoa > Chordata > Mammalia > Rodentia > Thryonomyidae > Thryonomys > Thryonomys swinderianus. Next base: position 6,896 of record PVIC010010715.1, read on the forward strand.
TGTGAGTTTAAATCCTTTTTTCATAGTCTGTAATTCTGAAAAAGAAGTTAACATAAGGTTCGTTCATCAAAGCTATTTTTGCCAATTTAAAATTCCTGTTGGATGGCTTTACTCCCTTCAGTTTCATTATCTTTGCAAACTGTGACATTGATTCTTACATTTGTGTGTGTGTATTTTTTAATTTATTACATACATGAAGGATCTTACAGAGTCTACTTGTCCTCGTCATCTTTCTGAGATTTTCTTTTTGGAATTCAGGATATTGGTTAGTTAAGGAAAGTAGTTGTGTATATAGGTGAGGGAGAGAGAGAGAGAGAGAGAGAGAGAGAGAGAGTGTGTGTGTGTGTGTGTGTACATGCACATGTGGTATGTTTGAGTAAATGAATAATACAATGTATGTAACTTTCCAAGCCTAAAATATTTGCTATTAGGCCTTTAATAGCAAAAATGTGTTTACTCTTCATGTATTTAACACATTTAGAATGTCTCATTTGGGGATGTCTGTTTTCCCCAACATTCTTAAAAGGATGGAGTAATATATGCTAGATCCTATGCTAGGTGGTTGTGGGAGTTTCTAGTCCCTGTTTCTTCTGGTTAATTATCTGCCACATGGTGGGCCTGGACTGGATGCTCTCTCAGATGAAGTATGTTGTTATTGATGTGACTGTCTATGGTGTGTAAATGCTCCATGGGAAACTTCTGCCTATAAGCAGGAGGAGGCCTGGTGAATTGCTGGCCATCGATAGCATGGTTTTCATATCCTGGTGCGTCTTCATTGTCCTGCTGGCCTGAGCATTTCTGCTGCTGCACCAGGAAGAGTAATTGAAATGTGTTTCTCATCACTTAACTGAGGTAGGGAATAAAATAGGTCACAGTGAAAAGAAAGCAACATCTATTTGAGGCTAAAAGAAATGTAACAACTGTGCTGGTTGTTGCAGTGAAACATCTTTAATTCCTCTGAAACCTCTTTAAGTGTCTGCTGAAGAACTTTAAATCAACTGGAGACTTTCCGGTGTCATGTTGCCCAGAACCAGCACCACACTGTTACCGTGGATGGCCCTAAGAGATTGTCACTCTCTGCTGCTGGGCCAGGGGTGCTCTGGGTCCTAACTTCTTGCCTGGCTGCATTTAAAGGGAAAGTTACAGGCTCCAGCGTGCAGTCTCCAGCTTTTGAGCTGTTGGATCACCCCCTTTGTGCTTTGTGCCTCCTCTCCATCCATAAAACTCCCTGTTTTGTGCCTGTTTAATAAAAGGAAGCTGGAAGTTTAATTGTTTCTAGAAAACCAAACAGAACAGTATGTTTGGGACAGATACAATAGAGTGAGATGGCAAAATGGAGTTGAAATAGGAGCCCCATCCTCCAAATTCCATCTCTAAGTCTTAGTTTTATTGCAGCCTGCATAAAATTAAAGTACCAGAGACCAGCTGCTCGGAAGGCTGAAGGTCCTCATGACTGCAGCATGATAATGAAAATATTTGCTTTGCTTCATACAAAGTTTATGGGCAGGCTTTGTAATTAGAAAATGTTCTAGATCTTTACCCTTCTAACTCAAATTTCTCTTACACTGTTTTGGAGAACTCTTAAATATCTCAGAAAAGATCCCCTAGTCAGTGATGAGCTTTACATTTTAAATTTCTGTTGGTGTTATGTGTGCTTTTCCCTTCTTTTGGGTTTTTACCCAAATTAAGGGAGATGAAGTCTGAGTTTTTGTTTACATATAGGTCAGAAATTCCCCCCGAGAATAGGTAGGGAGACACTGCCTTGTGGCCTGTCAGGCCATCCTATAGTCCTTTGACAACCCAGGTCTGAGGGACAACAATATAGTTCTCTATGAACACGTGGAAAACCAGTGACACCTCTTTAAGGTCCTCCTCTTCCTGTGTGTAACCCCTGACACCGTGCCTCATCTCTCCCCTTGTTGTGTCTGTCCCCTAGCATTGCTTCTGACTCTGTTCCTGAAGGCATAGCACCTGCTTGCTTTTTTTTGAGACAGAGTCTTGCAAGACTGGCCTCCCGTACCTGGGATTACAGGTGTATGCCACCATGAGTACTTCTGTTTATGTTCTTTGCCTGAGAGCCAAGTCATGGTGGGGGACTGGTCATGAGAACAAGGTATTGGAACAGAGAAAACAGCTGTCCTTCTCTTCTCAGGTGTTTCTTCTGAGCAGTGGGCACCCAGCATCAGTGGGAATTGGCAGTGTGGTGCAGCCCAGCTCTGCATGGAGATCTGTCAGTCAAAGGAGGCAGGAAGGTTCATGTACTGGTAGTGTCAGCAAAACCTCAGGCTGGCGCTTGTGGTCCTGGCAGTTGGTGACAGTGGTGTCTTACAGAGGTCCAGGGAGGGGGCTGTTCATATTTACATAGTCTGTACTAACTCTGCTTACTTTCCTCCCTCAGGGATTAAACTCTATTTGGGGCATTTGCCATGAATATTCTTATTTCAGTGATCCAATGAAAGTTTTCTAGTAATTCTAGCTGTTTATTGAAAGCCCAGTTATTTGGGCAATTGCTGATGATCTCTTAGTTTCCCAAGTCTGTCAGAGTCCCTTAAAGTGTGCTTGTCCCAGATAGAACTGAAATTATGTCTCTGACTTTACCAGTTTGCCAGTTGTAGACCTTAGGACTTTTCTGTTCACAGTTCTGCTGGTTTTTAAATTGCCTTGGAAAGGAGGTCTGAGCACCCCCCCACGCCCAGGTCTGTGGTGGTGGCGGTAACGCTCCTCTATGACTCCTGACAAAAAAGACAGGCGCAGTAATGCAGTTTGGAACTTGATAGGTTTGGGCCACATTCCTCTTTGAGCATGTGGACCAACATCTGGGGGGAGAAATGACTTCCTACCTGCCTAGACAGCTTTTCATTCTTCTTTTTTTCAAAGCTGGTACTTGAGTTTTTGGTGTGAGGAAGGCCTGACAAGAGCTATTTAGATGGTGTGTGTCAGAGAGACTGGGTTTTGCTTGTAGAAAACTCACGCCTATCTTTCCAGTTCTACTGTCTGTAATTTAGAGCTTCCATATGCTTTATAATGTGCAGGGTGGTGATTTACTTCTTGCTGTATTTCCTCAGTTGCTTCTTGGTACATATTAAATGAGGAAATGTGATTGGGGGAAGGAGCTGTAGGAGGAAAGCATATTATCTGAGTACTCAAGGATTAGCTATGTTGGAGGGGGTGGTCCTAACCAAAATGCTCTCTTCATTCTACACTGTAATTGCATCTTTTCTATTTTTGGAGAATCTGCCTACTCTAGAATATTTAATTTCATAATAGTAAGCTTTTTGACTCCAAGGTCATTTAGGGGTTAAATACCCAGGGAATCTGGCGTGAAGTGAGCCATGGGCCCAGTGAGTGATGGTTCTGGGCTGGTTGAGGATTATGGATCCTGTTTTATGGGGCATGTGGTATAGAGGGCATGGGAGAACAAAGGATAGGGCTGGGGAGGAGCTTGGCCAGACCCTTCCTGGTTGGAGAGGGCAGTGCTGCAGGGTTTAGAAACTGTTGCACTGGTACCTATAAAAGACTAATAACCCTTCCCTCTACTTAAAGAATGCAAACCTTCTTGTGAATCATTCTTACTCATTTTGGTCTAATCGCAGAAGATCCATGACTTTCTGGACCCATTGCTGGGGATGAAACCAGATCAGTTGGGTTGTGCAGAAAGGGGTCAGGGCAGAATTCATTAATGCTTTAATAGTACAGCTTGAATTTTTTTTTTTTTTTTTTTTGCTTTTTTGGAAACAGGGTCTCGCTTTGTAGTTCAGGCTGGCCCTGAGCTCACTATGGTGCCCAGGCAAGCCGCCGCGAACTCAGCAATCCTCCTGTCTCTGCCTCCCAAATGCTGGGACTATACAGCTTGAATTTTTATCTCCCAGAACAAGTAAAAATATATTAAGAGAGTAATGGGGAAATGCCATATAAGAGAAATTCAATATATTTAATATGTGGGAATTTACTATATATATAGTTCTAGAGAAATAAATGTACATCAATCTGTAAAGGATGATATAGTCTAAGGTGTTATCTTTCTACTCCAGGAAGTGACTTTGGTCTGGAGACTTCAGTTCTGCCCTCTGGTCATGCTGGTGACTCTTCTGTGAGCAGTCTTCCTGTAGCAGAGGATACCTTTCGGGTGAGCTTGGCCAAAGGTGTCTCGATGTCTCTGCCTTCATCACCTTTGCTGCCTCGGCAATCTAACTTGGTGCAATCAAGATCAAACAAAAAATCCCCAGGTAAATAAGCAACATAGGAGTGTCTGAATGAGCTGTATTGGCTAGATAAGTAATGCATATGTTGAAATTCAGTGAATTGAATGCCTGAAAGAAATCTTTGAGGGAGGATTTTTTTCTTTGTTGCAGTATTTGAAAGAAGGGATCTGATTTTTGAGATAGACTCTTACTGTACCGTATGGGCTGGCCTGCCCTTGTGTAACCCAGGCTGGCCTTGAATGTGTGATTTTCTTACTGCAGCCTCCCTAGTGCTGGGGTGACTGGTATGAGACATCATGCCAAGCAGGAATTTCTTTTAATAGTATGGTTTTTAAATAGAAGTGTCTGTGTAGTTTAACTTTTATGTATATTGTTTGGATTGCTGAGGCTGGGCTTTTTTACAAAGATTCAAAATCTTGTTATTCCTACTTGTGATTTGTACCTGCTATTTGTACCATTAGTTTTGTTGGTTTCTTGTTGATGAATTAAGAACCACTGAGGACTAACTTTCAGGAGGTAAGTAGGTGAGTGTCATTTGACAACAGTTTGTTCATTACTGCCAAACATGTACTGATATATTTTAATTGGTTATATCACCTGGCGTTTGAATAGCTATAAAATTTAATTGCTTGTGAAAACTCAGACCTATAAAGGAGTGGAGACCAGGGACTTATAGATTAGTTGTATACTTTGAGAAGTTATAATTCAGATATGAGGAAAGTCTCTTCAAAATGCTCATGCCTGGAATGATAATTGTTCTTTATATTCTTTAGGATTTATTAAGTATTTGCTTACAAAAGGCAGGAAAATTGGGGGCTTTATGAATCATGTCAATGCAAAGATTCTTAAGTACATATAAACATTTTCAGAATTCATCTAAAATATGCTCACGGGCTGTGAAATTAATTAGTTTTCTTAAATGTTTCTATTTCTAGAAAGGACATATTATTTCTGAATCATTAAATGGATATTTGAGGTTTGTGTGGGGATAAAGTTAGGGCAGACCTTCAGGCCTTAATTTTAGAAATGGTGCTATGAATTTGGTAAGTGTCCAAAATCTTTTATTGTTCTAGAATTTTCTTATTTTGGACTACATTGTTTATAGTCCAGTCATTAGCTGGAACTTGGAAACCTTTTTGGTATGAAGTGATTTCCTGTGCCAAGGAATCTGACCTGTTTATCAGTATTTGGGGAAATTCCTGGAATATCCTTGCTTCCCTCTGCCCTCCCCATTGCTATATCTCTGTTTCAGATGTCTTTTCTTTCTTTCAGTAGGTTCCCACACTGCCTTTCTTGCTAGGTTACTCTGGTTGGGATTACTCTACTTTCTGAAACTTGTGCGTAGCATCTGACTTTTTCTCTATTACCACCTAAGTCATTTGCCCCTTTTCACTCCCAAACTTCAGAGAGACTCCTATACCTTCTCCCAGGGCCATCTTGTACTCCCTTGTAAAAGCCACTTTCAGCAAAGATGCCCACTGTGTGTCTGTAGCAAGAACTCCATTCTCCCCAAATCTGATCAATTTCCTCATCATCCACTATCCCCCACAGATGATGTGTGATCACCCTGACCTGTCTTTAGTAAGAACCCTGTTTAGCCATGGTCCCTGGGCTCTCTATTCCTGAGGTTTCATCTTTGTAATTTTTCATTTACTGACCCCTAACTTGCTCCCTGGCAATATATTCCCACTCCCATGCTTTATTCAGAGTTGAGCCCAATCTTTCTCCCCAACTGCAGAACTATACTGCAATGATCCTAGCATCTACACTTGAATGATCTGTGAGGTGTTATGCTTCCCTAAGTGTCACTGAATAGTCTATTCTTTGACAGTACTTATGTGCTTTTTGTATCTGATTGTGGCAGGATGTCTTATCTAAGTATTCTGTATCTATGTAAAACAGATATAATTCTGAGAATACTGTAACCTTAAGGGACCTCAGATAAAGGTAATGTCATATGCTGAGATTTGACATTTTGGACAAGCTTTCCTATTCTCTATGTGATTGCAGATGAATTGACATTGAGTTTTAGGACAAGAAACACCTGAGAAACTCTGGGAAATACTGCATTTCAGATATGGTTTCATTATTAATAACAACTCCAGAATCTTTTTGTGGGATTTTTGATAGCAGTGAATGGCTTAGCAAGCCTGGGAAGGGGGACTGTCTATAAGGGTTTCTGTGGGTTTCAGAAATGTGGGCAGAGAAGTCCTAAGGTTTATCTCTTTATGTTTCTGGACCAATATTAGATATGGTTGGTTTTGAGAAATATCCTGAAGTTTTTATCTATACAAGTGAAATTTATTTCTAGTAAATTCTTTGATCTGCTTTATAATAGAAGGGAGTAGTTGTCCTATATCATTCAACCTTTATTGGACTGAAGAAAGTATCTTCCATCTTAGATGTTTTTAATGCAAATAGTAACAAAATAAACTAAGCAGATATGTCTCTAACAGAGCAGTTCTTGTGTGCTGCTTAAATTTGTGCCACAAATTAGTGTCTCACAGTAATGATTTGGCTTCATTGTCTTAGTAATTTTAATTTAAAACAAAAGTTAAGGGCAAAAGTGCTGTCTAAAAATGGCAATGACTTTGAATACATTCAATGATAAACTATTTTTTCTATACTATCTAACACATAAATTTCTGCTTAAACTATGTTGGAGAAGTATCTAAGCTCTAATGTTCTACCTGCCTGTTTAAAGAAAACAATAAGTTGACATATGGCTGTGATCATGCACTGCATTTAAAAACTCTTCTATTTTAAAAACTACCACTGTGCTACTAATCATACAATAAATACAATCTCTGCAGCTCCCAGAAGGCATTGAGACACTGGTGCTCTCTATGCCTCCTCCACTAGAATGGTTGGGGCTTTGGGCCCTATCATTCGGACCCACCTGTGAAAGTAAGCACCCATGAATTTTGTTCTGATTTGGAAGATTAGGCCCCTTTTTCTCTCTCTTCTATTAAAGAAGGTGCTTTTATGGAGTGAGATGAAATCTTAGTGTTATTTTCATCTGTATCTTGAATGACCAGTGATGTTGAGCATTTCTTTGTGTGCTTCTTGACAGCTTTTACTTCTTTATCTGAAAAGTGTCTGTTCATTTCAGCTACCCATTTTTCAATTGGGTGTTTAAATTTTGGAAGACTAATTTTTTTATTGAATTATTTATTGGTACATTTTATATATAGCTCACAATCACACTTAACATTGGGGAATTTATACAAGTATATGATACAAGTTCATTCTCATTTTTACTCATATCCCTACCCACCCACAACTCCCCACCCCTTATATACATGCTATTTCTTTTTCTTTCCAAATGATATTTATTCTTTCTTCCATTACATTCCCCCACCACATTCCCTTTGAATATTTCCTGTTTTACAAAATACATCATACATTCTAGAACTCACTTACATCTACAGGTTCTCATAGAGAAAAGATATGGTATTAACACATCTGTGATCTATTTATTTCACTTATTAGTGTGTCCTCAAAGTGTATCCATTTGCACATAAATGAATGAAATTTGTCATTCTTTTTTTTTGAGACAGGGTCTTGCTGTCTCGCTTTGTAGTTCAGGCTGGCCCTCAGCTCACTGTGTAGCCCAGGCAAGCCTGGAACTCAGCAATCCTCCTGTCTCTGTCTCCTGAGTGCTGGGATTACAGGTGTGAGCCACCATGGCTGGCACTGTAGTATGTGGTATTGATGGCTGGTGAGTGTGAGTCACCACGCCCAGCATTGTATGTGGTTACCAGGGATCGAACTCAGGACCTTGGGCTTGTGAGGCAGGCGCCGGAACCACTAAGCTAAATCTCCAGCCCAAACCTTGTCATTCTTTACGGCAGAGTAATACTTCATTTTATAGAAGAACCACATCTTCTTTATCCAGTCTCCAGTTGATGGACATCTGGGTTGTTTCCAAGATTGGGCTATCATGAACTGAGCTGGTATGGACATGGATGTACATATGTCTTTACATTATGAATCTTTTAATTCCTTTGGGTATATTCCTAGCAGGGGAATAGCAGGGTCAAATGAGACCTCTAATCCTAGTTTTCCGAGGAATCCCCACACTCATCTCCATAGTGGTTATACAAGTCTACAGTCTCCCCAACAGTGGAGAATGGTTCCTTTTTCCCCTGCAGCCTCGCCAGCATTTATTGCTGGTTAATTTCACAATGGCAGCCATTCTTGTGGAGTGAGATAAAATCTCAGTGTTGTTTTCATCTGCAACTCTTGAGTGGCCAGTGATGTTGAACATTTCTTCATATGCTTCTTGGCTGCTTTTACTTCTGCCTCTGAGAAGTAAGTGTTGTTTATTTCAGATGCACATTTTTGAATTGGGTCTTTAAACTTGGGGAGACTGATTTAAGTTCTTTATATATTCTAGATAGTAGCCCTTTGTCTGACAAACAGCTAGTAAAGATCTTTTTTCCCATGTTGTTGGTTGTCCTTTAGTGGTGCCAGTGGTTTCTTTTGCTGTGCAGGGGCTTTTTAGTAGGATGAGATCCCATTTGTTGATTCTTTCTGCTGGTTCTTGTATTATAGAGGTTTTGTTCATAAAGTCTGTGCCTAAGCCAATGTCTCTAGAAGTTATACCTAACCTGTTTTGCAGGAGGTTTATTGTTTCTGTTTTAGTGTTTAAGTCTCAAATCCATTTTAGTTTAGTACATGGAGAAAGAGATAGGTCTAGCTAGCTTTAGTTTTTGGCAGGTTAAAGCTCAGTTTTTCCATTACCAATTGTTACAGAGGCTGTCTTTTCTCCATTGAGGATGTTTGGCTCCTTTCTCAAAGATAAGCTGGCTTAGTGTAACTGGAGTTGTTTCTGGATCTTCTACTCTATTCCACTGGTCCTCGGGTCTGTTACTTGGCCATTACCATGCAGTTTTTATTACAGTGGCTTTATAGTAGAGTTTTAAGTTGGGGATTGTAATACCCCCTGCCATGTCCTGGTTACTTAGAATTGCTTTTGCTGTTTTAGATCTCTTGTGGTTCCAGATGACTTTTTGGAGTATTTTCTCTAGCTCTGTGAAGTATGGTCTTGGAATTTCAATTGGAATTGCATTGAATCTGTATAGTAGTAGTGGGAGTATAGCCATTTTGACATTGTTGGTTCTTTGGGAGGACTAATTTGTTTTTTAAGGGTTTACATATTTTAGATAGTAGGCCTTTGTCTGAGAGACAGCTGGTAAAGATTCTTTCCCAATTTGCTGGCTGTCCTTTTGCTCTCTTGGTTTCCTTTACTGTGCAGAAGCTTTTTAATAAAAAGAGATCCCATTTGTTGATTTCTTCTGCTAGCTCTCATGCTATACAGGTTTTTTTCAGAAAGTCTTTTCCCTAAGTCAGTGTCTCCAAGAGTTTTACCTAACCTGTTTTATACTAGGTTTAATGTTTCTATTTTAATGTTTAAGTCTCTAATCCACTTTGATTTTAGTTTTGTATATGGTGACAGAGATAGGTCTAACAAAGAATGGCTGCCATCTCAAAATTAGCCAACAACAAATGTTGGCAAGGCTGCAGAGAAAAAGGAACCTTTCTCCACTGCTGGTGGGAAGGTAGACTGGTACAAGCGCCTATGGAAGTCAGTGTGGAGATTCCTAAAAAACTAGGATTAGAGGTTCCATTTGATCCTGCTATTGCCCTGGTAGGAATATACACAAACGAATTAAAAGAATCATATCATAGTGACATATGTGACCCATATTCATAGCAGCTCAGTTGTGATAGCTCCATCTTGGAAACAATCCAAATGCCCATTAACTGGAGACTGGATAAAGATGTGGTTTTTCTATAAAGTGGAGTGTTACTCTGCCTTAAAGAATGCTATGTTTGAGTCATTTATTCTCAAATGGATGTATCTTCAGAACATACTCATAAGTGAAATGGTCATAGATGTGTAAATATCATATCTGTTCTCTGGTATGAGAAAATGAAGATGTTAAGTTCTAGAATGTATGATGGATATTGTGAAATAGAAAATATGCGAAGGGAAATGAGTGAGTAATGAGAGGTAAAGAAAAAATGGGATGGTAATAAAAAGGGAAACAAAGCTTACATATTTAGAGGGAGGAAGGTTGTGGAGTGGGTAGGGGAACAGAAAAAAATGAGAATTAAATTGTGTCATATACTGGTACAAATTCCCAACATTGAGTGGTGATCATGATGTGTATATACAATGTACCAATAAAGATTAAAATTTAAAAAGAAAGAAGGTGCTTTTAGAAGAAACCTACCAAACCTGTTTTACTTGTTTGGGTAGAAACTCTTCACTAATTGTTACTAATCAAGAAACTGTCAAGATTTTGAAACTGTTATCCTAGCAAGGGTCAAATGCTATTAAATCCCTTTATAGTGAAAATGTCTTTTAATTGGTGATTGGGCCCTGGATCTTTGAAATCTGGGTAAGAGATAATGCCATTAACTTTTTGTTTAATGTGACCCTGCACCTCACATGATTTTTATACGTTCTACTGTATGTCAAGGGTTATTTTTATGCACCCATCTGCCACTTTCCTCCACTTTTATGTATTTTTTTTTCCCCACTGCTGGTTGCAAGATTCGGTTTTCTGAGTATTGTTTGAAAAGTTTTGGTGTTTTTATAAATGAAAAATCCATTTTCTGGTAGTGAAAACAAGGATCAGGATCCATTAAAATAGTTCTGTGGCTGTGACAAGCCTTTTGGAAGGCAGCTATGCTCACCACTATACCACCAATGCAGGCGTGACAAGCCTTTTGGATTATGACCACATCAATATTTGTAATGTATTCTTTTGCCATTGGAGAGGAGAAAGCTTATTCCTGTGGTTTATTTATTAGTAATATCACTAATCATTTTACATTTGCATTATTTTTCCTGGATCACTTGGGTCTACTAGAAAACTATCAAAATCTCAACCATGAGTGAGAAGCAGCCTTTTGAAATACAGAGATAGGTATAACAGAAAATGGTGACAACTGAATGAGAAAGGTTGAGTATCCTTAGTGTCAAAATCTGAAATTCTCCATAACTGAAACTTTTTGAGCATGGACATGTCTCAAATGGAAAATATCACACCTAATGTCATGTGATGAGTTGCAATTAAAACATAGTTACACTAAAAGATTGTATAATATCACATCTAATGTCATGTGATGAGTTGCAATTAAAACATAGTTACACTAAAAGATTGTATAAAATTGCCTTCAGGTTGTGCATATAAGATGTATATGAAACATAAATAAATGGGTTTAGACTTGAGTCTCATGCCCTTGGTATCTCATTATATGTGTACAGATATTTCAAAATCCAGAAAGGCTTTTGGTTCCCAGCATCCAGGATAAGAGATCATCTTAGTACAGTGGACCTCTCAGTTACAACTGCCTTGACATATGAACAATTTGGATTATGACTGGAATTTTTTTTTTCTTTTTTTGAGACAGGGTCTCGGTTTGTAGTTTAGGCTGGCTCTGAGCTCACTATGTAGCCCAGGCAAGCCTCAAACTCAGCAATCCTCCTGTCTCTGCCTCCCGAGTGCTGGGATTACAGGCATGAGCCACCACGCCTGGCACTGTGGTATGTGGTATTGATTGTTGGTGGGCGTGAGTCTCCACACCCAACATTGTATGTGGTTTACCGGGGATCGAACTCAGGACCTTGTGCTTGCGAGGCAGGTGCTGGAAGCACTGAGCTAACCCTCTGGCCCCTATGACTGGAATTTTAGTTTTAACTTAGGACCAGAGTCTTAAAGTTGGAATGCAAATATTGGCTTGTGCTCCCAGTGTTTCAGATACAGATTTTACCCTTAAAGAGTTCTGGAAGGCACATTACAGCACCCTTTCCCATGTGGAGCTCATTGAGAAATCCTGGGGCAGTGTCTCCCTAAGGATTCCGAGATTGCCTGTATACAGGAGAGAGACTTTGAAAGCTATATAGAGGAGCCTGAGCCTTCACTGGCTACCTTGAGTTACAGCCAGCCCTCAGGATTGAGTTGAGTTTGTAGTCAGGGACTGCTGTATCTTGCCCCTCTCTTGAACTGGCTTGTGTGGGGAGACTGGAGAGTGCCAGCCTCTTCTACTTCTGCCCAGTTCCAGTTCTAGCTCCCAGTTGACATCATGGCCACTGTAGCAGTTCTGAAGACCTGTTCACCAGCCATGGTGGTACAAGCGTTTAATCCCAGTGCTCTCGAGGATAGAGAGTTAAAGGTCAGCCTAGGATACATGGTGAAATTCAGTCACAAATCAACAAGAAGACCTCTCTTTCTGCCTGTTTCTTTGAGGGAAAAACCTCAAATGCATAAGTTGTGAGGTAGAAGTCATCCTCTCTGTTTGATTCTTGGGCAGTGAGTTATTCCCTGCCAACTTCACTGCCTCCTCCCAACCCTGGAAGAGTATTTCTTATGTACAAGTTTGAAATCCAATCACTGAGAGAGAATTACTGCTAGCATTCTGATATAGTTTTTTTGGTCTATTTTTAAGTCTACTGTACTGAAACCTGAGGCCATGTGATGTAAGTCTTTTGTATTCTACATTTTTTCCACTGCATATTGCACCATAGCAATTTTCTGTGTGCTCGAAAATGTTTATTGTCTGTTGTTTCAGTAGTCTACAGTTTAAAGAGTAATTGCCAGTTGTTGGGTGTTTGTTGTTTTTCGTGTATCATGACCTAAGATGTTTTATTTCTGCTGTTAAATTTCTGGTGTAAATTTTAATTGTGAAACAAACATAAGATTTACCATCTTGACTATTCTTTATGTATATAGTCTAATAGAAAGTACATTTGCTTTGTTGTGCCACCTGTCTCTACAAGTCCTGATAGGAATACTATTGCTGAATAATTTCTATGCACATCTCTTGCAATCTCTTCAAGGGTGGCAGATTCCCAGCAGTAGGATCACTGAGTGAAATAAATGGCTTGCATTTGTATTGCCCAGTTGCTTTCCAGAAAGGTGGTATCGATTCCACATTCCCTCTAGCATTCTTTGAGAGGCTTTTTAAGAACTTAACATCTTCTGGGAATCATATAAATGGATGGTGCTTGTAGGTGCTTTGCCAGGCCTAGTTGTGGACTACTGAGGATTTTAAGAGGCTGAGAGGTTATTCTGTAGCCTTCTTTTGAACTTCCCATCTGTCTGTACTTCTCAGACAACTTCCATTTTCTTTCCAAGACACTGTGTCAGGCGTCATTACCACAGCTGAATCAGATCAAGTTCATGGTCAGAAAAACACTCAGCTGGCTTCCACTTGTATCTGTGAGTGCAGTCTTTAATGCTTGCTGAGCTAATGGGATCATGGTGGATTGTAAGCCTGCTGGAGTTGGGAAGGCCCTTTGAGCACTTCCAGGCCAGGCCTCTTTGCAGATACAGAGGCAGAGACTGCAGTTATAAAACTTGCCTCAAATTGGTACAGGTTACTGTCAGAGTTTGGTCTTCTTTGCTGCATCCCAAGCCCATTCTCCTGTGCTTGGTCTGCGCTGTTATATCTGTATGTGAGTTCCAAATGACAGAATTTGTGTTTGGGTGTGATGCCTGGGTGTGGCCTTGGGTTGAAGATTGTGCCCAGGTGGAGAGCAGTGGAGCAATCACACAGCCCACTTGTCCATGTGGGACCAGCTGGCTGTAGTCCGTGTTCCCTTTCCAGAAGTAGGACTGCATTTGTGGTTGGATCTTAAGCAAGGACAGTTTCCCTAGTTGAGGTAAGTACAACATTCTTGGTTTCCTGCACGAAATTGTTTGATAAGGTTAGGGAGCTCTGTTGTGCCTTACTATAGTACTGAATTGTAAAGGAGACATACATGTTTTCTGTCATTTCTTTTCAAAACATACGAGTACACACACACATTGTGTGTGTGTTCTGCTTCAGACTGAGGACTGTGAGTCCAGTTTTCCTCTGCAAATGAGAACTAGTTCCCTTGTTTATAATTTGTACCCTGAAATCACCCCAGGACTTCTACAAAGTTCCTGGGTCCTACCTTTAGAGGTTGTGACTTAAGTCATATGATGTATGACTTTGTTAGTAAGATTTTTCTTTTTAAGCTCCCTGGCAGATTTTAATGATCCAAGTTTAAGAACCACCAATGAAGAGTATGTAGTTGTCTCACATAGTTCTTTTTTAGAAAATACACAAAATTGGTAGGTGCAGTGGCACATTCCTGAGGTCTCAACAGGAATGGAAGGCTGAGGCAGGAGGATCACTTGAACTCAGGTGTTCCAGGCCAGCTAGACAATGGAGCAAGACCTTATCTCCCCCTGCAAAATGTGTGTGGTAGGAAATGACATAATAAATATCAGTTCTCATATACAGCTACTTCTCTCTTTCTTCCTTTGTTTCATTGGGATGGTCTGGTTCCCCAGTACTAGACAAGTAAGAAGCTCCTAGTTTTCTACTAAAGGACAATGAAAGAATGTTCTTCTATACAGCTATCTAAAGACAATTTATTTTCATTTCATAGATTATTAAAGTAGAATAGGTAGGTCAAAACTCACTAACATTAAGGGTGAATTGTTAACATACTGATCATATGTAATTTTTCTTTTTGGGAAATTTTTATGCTAGTTGTCCCTTCTACTGGAGCAGTGTGTATTTCTTACTGTGTAATTGCAGCTTCTTGTGTATTTTAAGGCTATCAGTCATATATGTTATAAAAATTTTTCCTTGTTCTGTTTTCCACTTGATTAGGTTATATTGTTTTATGACTCTAGAAGTTTATCATTTGTTGAAGTTTAATTTATAAATTATTATGATTTATCATATTGCATTAAAACCAAACAGATTTATTGAAAGATAGTGTACATGACACATAATTTATCTATTTAAAGCCTACTGTTTTTAAAACATTTTCATGGGATTGTGCAACCATTGCCATAGTCCAGTTCAGGACATTTTTCTCTCTCCTAAGAAAACCTCAAATCTATACTTACGAGTAACCATTTCACATTCCCCTTTACCCTTCATTCCCCACTCAACCCCTAAGAAACCACGAATCTCCTTTCTGTCTCCATGGATTTGCTTGTTCTAGGCATTTTATATAAGTGGAATTATATAATATGTGGTCTTTTGTGAATAGCTTCTTTTATAGAACATATTTTCTAGGGTCATCCATGTTGTAGTATAACTCAGTACTTAATTCTGTTTAATTATCAAGTGATATTTAAGTGTTCATCATATTTTGTCTCTTTTTCAGTTAATGGACATTTGGGTTATTTCCACTTTTGGCTAGTATGAATAATGCTGTAAATATTCATGTGTGTATTTTTCTATGGACATATGTTTTCATTTGTTCTTGGGTATACTAGATCATACAGTAACTCTGTTTAACCTTTTAAAGTACTGCCAAATTATTTTCTAGTGTGATGATTGCACCATGTTAACATCAGCCAAGTCTAAGGCTTCCAATTTCTCTAACGTCCTTGCCAATATTCGTTATTGTTTGTCTTTTTGATTTTAACTATCCTAGTGCATGTAGTTTTACTGCATGAGGTCTTTTTATATTCTGGATGAAAGTTCCTTATCAGATAGATATATGATTTGTAAACATGTTCTTCCATTTGGAGCATTCTTTTCTTACTTTGTTGTTTCTTATTTCAAGCACAAATTTTCTTTAATTTTATGTTGTTCGATTTATTATTTTTATTTTGCCTCATGTCCTTTTGATGTGATAGTGATATAAGAAAAATATAACTCCCAACCTGCAAGATGTCAGATATGCTAAGTTCATGTCCCCTGAAGTTGAAGAATGAACTCTAAGGAACAATGGAGGGTAAGAGTAGGAAGGACTTATTGAGGGAGTGCTCCTGAGAGATGGGAGGTGTCCTAAAGTGGGCGGCCACTGAGTCCTTCATCAGGATAATTTATACAGCAAAGTCACATGTGGGTACCACGTGGGTCCAACTATAATTAACCTATAGGATTACAAGTGTAGCTGATTAGCTAATACTGACCCAATAGGGAGTGGGTTGAATAGCAGAGGTACATGGAAGGAAATAAGGCATTTTGGGGAAGAGGTGGGTCCAGATGCTCTGGTCACCCACCTGGGTGACTGGTGCCTAGCTGGACTTCGTGGCCCAGGTGATGCTAATTACAGTCCAGTTCCAAGCTAGTGTTATTTTTTTTTTTTTTTGCTTTTTGGAGACAGGGTCTCGCTTTGTAGTTCAGGCTGGCCCTGAGCTCACTATGGTGCCCAGGCAAACCGCCGCGAACTCAGCAATCCTCCTGTCTCTGCCTCCCGAGTGCTGGGATACTGTGATTATTTAGAGAGGCATGGAGGCCAGGCCATTGCATTGTTATCTTCAGGCCTGGCCTTCAGATGCACCTTCAACCACAGTTCTGATGTCTTTATCCTTTTCTGCTGACTTCTTGGGAGCCCAGACCTTCTCTGACTGTACAGTAATTTCTAACTTTAGCTGCCTATAATGATATCTAAGTAACCATTGCCTAATCCAGTGTCACAAAGATATAAACTTAGGTTTTCTCTGAAGAGTTCTGAGTTTTAGCTCTTCTGCTTAGTTCTGTGAACCATTTTGAGGGTGGAGACCAAGTTGATTATTTTACATGTGGATACCAGTGATCCCGGAATGATTTATTGAAAAGACTTTTTTTTTTCTCCTTGAAGAGTCACTGATTGACCAAAATACTGCTGTTTCCTAAATCAGCAAGCCCCATTGCTATTGCTCCTCTCTGCTTCAATCTCTTCCTTATGCCCTAGACAGAATTTTCTCTGCAAAGCTGACCTCAGATGTGGGGCTTCCATCTCATTTCATGCACCTGCCTTTGTGATTGTCCTCTTAAGTGAGAACCTCTTCATGCTCCAAACACCTGTAGCACTGTTTCCTTTTCCTTCTAGCCTTGTGTTACATCTCTTTGCACTGACCTTCCAGGAGTTCTTCAAGAACAAGAGACCTACCTTTGAGTCATGTTTCCCTGGGGACCCCTTAAAAACAGGATCTAGTGATTCCTTCCAGCTTCAATCACTTCCTTTATCCTAGTATAGGAATATAACTGTAGAGTAAGTTGGATTTTAACATTCTCTGTTCATTAGCTCCATGTGATTGATTGAAAATACTAATGGACTCATAAGCAATTTCAGTATAATGATACCTTACATTTATAAAGTTAGCAATGTATCTTTTTCTCTATCTAGAGAAACCATATGCTTTATAATTAAGTTCCAGCCTCCCTCTCAGGGCTTTGCTGTCATCAGGCAAGCAGCGAAGGACAGGATGTTTTAAACTGGATTTGTCAGCAGCCTCTCATCCTTCTTTCCTGTGCTTCTGTCATACTCTCCTTCTCTGAGGTTTTTTGAGGTTTTGTTGCCTGTTTCCTGCCTGCCTGCAGTTAATGATGACTGGAGGTTTCATCCAGTCACACGTTACAGCAGTGTCAGCTGCACCCTGTGGTGGTGTCAGATGGCAGCTGGAACAAACCCAGGGCCATGCTCAGAAAGGAATGTTTTCCCTCAAAGAAAAAATAGGTGGGGGGAAGGGCCCTGGTGTTGGAAATCTCTTTTTGATAATTTCTGATTCACAGGTCACAGAAGCCTGCGGATACTATTGTATCTGTATCTAACATTAATGAATGTTAGAAATAAATAGAAACGTCTGGGGCTTCAGCTGTCAGATTTGTTGTAAAACGTATATGTTGTTAGTAGGAATGGCTGCCTTTGTTCCAGGAAAAGGGCCAAGGATGTGCAAAGCCTGGAGTTGGGAAACCAAAGTGAATTAAGAATGGAGATTTCTAGAAGAAAGAGGCCAGTGCAGACTAGAATGCCTTACTGAAGTCTTCATTATTAGGACCGTGAGTGCTGAAGCAGTAAGCTTGCTTGGAAGGTGCTTATCTAGAGTAGCTAGTGGTACTAGTTCATGGCAGTGTCTGTGCAAAGATTCTGAGACACGTAATTTAAGAAATGCTTGTCCCAGAAGATGTGATTGTTCTTACCACTACTTAGTTCTTTGCTGCTTTTTGCCTCTTTGCTGCCGATAGGTTTGGATTGCCATTAAGGACCTTGTGTTTTGAAGAGACTGGGAAAATGAATTCTCCGTGGTAAGCTAAGAACTTGGGAGACTGATTTTTCCCTAATTGGTATGTGAAGACCTTGCCCCAGTCATGGATAGGTGAGAATTGGATCCGTCTCCTAGGTTGTGTCTGGACAAGTTGTAGGTATTTCTTCATCTGGAAGATGGACTGTAGTTGGTGCTTCTTTTAGAGGATGTTATGCCCTTGCATATTTATGTTCCTACAAAGTCTCTGTGTTGAAATCTTAACTTCTGATGGTCTGGTGTTCATGGGTGAGGCTTCAGGTTGCTGATTAAGTTTAGGCGAGTTCATGAAGGCAGAGACTCCATGACAGGATTAGTGTCCTTAGGTTAGTAGCTAGAGGTAGCTCCATCAGTCCACATGAGGTCACAATGAGAAGGTGATTGCTGCCTCCAGACACTAGATGGACCATCTCCTTCCCAGCCTCCAAAAGATGGGAAATAAATTAAGTCTACCCAGTGTTTAGTATTTTTGTTACAGTAGCCTGGACATAGGGTAAGCACACGTCAAGCGAGATGGAGACTATGAATCATAGAACTATGGTGCTTGCCGTTTCCTTCTAAACATGTCTTGAAAAGCCCATCCTCAGCTCCTTCCTGTGACTGAGTGGCCACAAACGGATTCCCATCACCTCAGTCGCCTCTAGTCTGCTTCCTCTGCCTCGTGCCCTCCACTGGGATTCCACCGGCAGATCTGTTTTCTCTGGCAAGCATGTGTCATCTTGATGTGCCATTCTGCCCTCCTTTGAACTTGGTTCTCTGTGAGAAGGACATGAAAGCAGCCTAGTTCAGTGGGCTCCAATTCCCGCTCAACCACCAACTACTATGGTTATTCATCTTCTCTTGATTTGCACATGATTTGCGTGAAGTGATTAAGGTGCTGTGTGTGTCTAATTGCTCCGCAGAGGAAGTCAGCTCTCAGAACTGGTGATGGGGTAGGAAGGTTCTAAGAAAGCGGTGGTTCTTGGCAGAAAATGAGAAATGTAGGTAGACCAAAACAGTAGGATGGCTTGGGTGAGACCTGCCTGAGTAATTTGTGGAGCCCTTTCTGTGGAATGTGAGACTGTGATTTTCTGAAGCCAATGAAAAGTAAATGCTCCAGAATGGTTCAGACTTGTTCATCAGTGAGATCAAAACTCCAGAGGAAGGTGAACAGCTAGTTACTGGGTGTTGGAAACTGCAGGTAAGTGACAGAGTTACTTTGTTAGTCTGAAGCCTTTGTGTCGGGTAACCCTCGAGTATTCTTTATGTTGTTCATAACAGTTCCACACAGCCGTGCTGTCTCAGGATGGCACAATGTTATTTCTCTGCCATTCAAACAGATTGCTGTTTACTTGGATGAGGACCAGATAAAGTGTATAGCTTGTGCTTAGGACTGTACTACACTTGGAATAATGTATCTTATATGCAGAATCTCACCACGGCAGGGCACCTCAGGCAGAGACTGTCCTTGGAGCCAGTGGATGACACCACCACACCTGGATTTGTTCCTCTGTGTTTGTTCCTTTACAGGCACAGTGGACTGTGAGTAAGATGGTTGTGCTTTGTTAATAACCCTACCACAGCACTGGAGGGAAGTGGTGTTTGAGAAAACAGCAAGTACTATGACATTTTTGCCTGAGGTAGTTTGTTTCTCAAGGACTTTGGATATAATACTTGGTCACGGAGGCAGTTTTTTTTTTTTAATTAAGGGATTGAACCCGGAGTTCTTACTATAAATAATCCCATCCCCTTTTTATTTTCATTTTGAGTTAATATATCACTGAGTTGCCCAGCTGAGCTGAGACTTGTGATTTTCCTGCTTCAGCCTCCCAGAGTGCTATGATTACAGGCGTATGGTACCACTCCTGACTGAGGAGCTTTGATATGAATATTGTAGGCTAGGAATCTCCCCTGGCATCAGTCAGAAAATGATTGTTGAGTCAAAGCTTGTTAGTAAAAAAAATCAATTGATGGGCCGGAGGGTTAGCTCAGTGGTTCCGGCGCCTGCCTCGTGCCTCGTGAGCGCAAGGACCTGAGTTCGATCCCCGGTAACCACATATAATGCTGGGCGTGGAGACTCACGCCCACCAACAACCAACACCGCATACCACAATGCCGGACGTGGTGGCTCACACCTGTAATCCCAGCACTCGGGAGGTAGAGACAGGAGGAGTGCTGGGTTCGCGGCAGCTTGCCTGGGCACCATAGTGAGCTCAGGGCCAGCCTGAACTACAAAGCGAGACCCTGTCTCCAAAAAGCAAAAAAAAAAAAAAAAAAAAAAATCAATTGATATTTCCTCTATTGAAAATATTTTTTCTATGATTTATAGCACCTTTTTTTTCTGGTTGCATAGTTGTTATCCGAGCCAGATACATGAACTCTTGAGACCCAAATGAATCTATCTATATCTACATCTATATCCATATACTCAGACACATCCATTCACATTGGAATTTTTGCATGTAAGCCATTCTCAGGATAAATGACTTTTTTAAAACAATGGTTAAATTTAATAGATTTTACCTGTATTAGATTAACTAAAGTTGTGTATGCTTCTACTTTTCTATTACTGCTGTAGTAGACAAATTGTACCCTGGTGATATTGTTAGTATCCAGGACAGAGAGGCATGGGTTCACGGTCTTGGTAACTGTCTGTCTTTGGGAGCCACTTGACTAACTTCCCTGATCCTTGGTTTCCTCATATGGATGTAGGAATTCATTGTGCACCATGTGGGCTATGAGAGGGTTAGAAGGGCTGTTAGTAAAGCGCTGATTCCTATAACAAACACAGAGGAGAAATGCTGCTCCTGCTGCATTGTCACATCGAATAGGTCCAAAATCCTGACATTTAAATGGCTTTATCTGCCCTCTGTTGGCCTCTCTCATACCATCATAGTTGTCTGGCTTCAGGCTACTTCTCTGATTTGGAGGACAGAGAAAATACTTTTGTTTAAACATAAGGATTTAAAAAAAATCTAATTGCTGATATTTAGATTTGGGTTTGTAATTGTTGATGAAACATTTGAAACCAAATTGTTGTCATTTGCCTGGGGGTTGGGAATGCTGGGCATGGCTTTGCAGATGTGCTTGACCCTTCGAGAGTGTCTGTGGGAAGCATCTTGCCTGATACTTAATCAGTTGTCATTTCCTGTAGAATGTATTGCTCTTAGCCAAATGCCTTGCACTTATTAATTCTACATCCTAATGTAGTTTTTATTCAAAGGGGATAAAGAAACCAGTGTAAACACAGGTAACCAAGTATGAGAGAAATGTGGGAAGCAATTCATAAAAAAAGAGGGTTTGAAAACTAGAAGACTTTGGAGATGAGAGGAGGATAGCCACTCTGTGTTGTCCTGAGGCAGATTTGGCTGGCTGTGGGAGATAGCCCCTGGATGGCCACCTGAGCTCTGAGAGAGTTTTGGGAGGAAACGATGTGAGTAGACATCTGAAAGTACCCCAACAGTTTTTGAAAATGTAATATTTACTTGGTTTTAGGTTTTACTGTACACTTTTCTTTTTCTTATAGTTTGTGTTGTCTACATAAGCCTTTGAGGAATAATACATTCTTTTAAAGAAGAAAAAAAAAAGTCTTACCTGTATCTTGAAGTCCAAGCCACTCTGATTTATTGGTACTGTTGTCCCTGGATTTCCTCATGCTCCACAGGAGAGAAAAAATAAAGAAGAGTTGAGTTCCGTGTATTTTCTATAAATTGAGAATTTTCTTACGTATAACTTAAGAAAATTAGATTTTTACTTGATTTTGAAATTTTTCCATTTATTTCTGGCTGATTTTTCCTGTTATTTCCTTTTACATTGAAAATTATCAATGTATGTGTCCTTTTTATGCTGGAGTGCTCCGAAGAGCCCACTCTCCTGAAATCGTTGGCAGCTATGTTGGCAAGAGATGGTTCCAGAATCCCTTTCATCATAAGAAGACCCTGTGGTGGGAGGTTTATTTTCCTGAGTGGCCTCAGGCGCTCTGGATTACTTGACTCAGTTAGTGATTTCATGAGGCTCCATAAACATTTGGTTTGTGTGGGTTTATCAACCATCAGCCATGTGTTGGGCTCTAGGCTAGAGATGAGGTAGATAAAACAATAAATAAATACTTGGTTCCAAGCTTTGGGGGCCTCCTGGTTCAGCGAGAGAGATGATGATGTTGAAAACATTTTGGTATCTACAAAGTAGTGTGACCTTGTGAAGAAGAGCAAGTAGAAGCTGGGAAGGCTTGCTTTGGATGTGACACCGGAAGGGGGTCTTAACAGATGAGCTATGATAGCAGGCAGGAGCTCCAGGGATCAAAGTTGGGTAGGAAGGGAAGAACAACCCAACTAATATCTAGAGCGCACATAAGTGTGAGGTAGTGGATCATGGGTGGCTGGAGTTTACAAAGTATGATTGGGTAGGTAACATTAGAGACAAAGGTAGAAATACAGTTGGAGCCAGATCATAGGGCCAGATAATTTTTTTTTTTGGTCAATTTATGTTCTTTGTTTTTAGGGAGAAGGGTGAAGTAGTTATGGATTTTGGTATAGCAGCTATTTCCTACAAGATATCTTGGAGATGAGACTAGACTGTTGTAGTGATTCAGTGAAGTATAGTGGTTCAACTCTGCAGTGGCAGAGGAGAATGCATTGAAGTGGAGGTGGATTTGAGAAAGTTTTAGGAAGGAAACTATAGGTTATGGTGACATTTGTACTTGAGAAGTAAAGAAGAAAAGCACAGAGTGGTTTAGGACAAGAGCTTTTTATATACTGTGCATATACTGGAAATATTTTTATGACAGTTGGGATGAATGAATTGTCCATTGGAAGAGCACTGCCCCAACTCTGCCCCGCTCCAGAGTGGAGGGTATAGGTCGGCATCCTGACAGATCTTTGTCTCACCATTGTGTGCCAGCTGGGAAGGTTGCTAGAGTTCTAGATTGGTTTTCTAGATGAGTTCAGTTTCAAAAGATTTTCTTTTTTGTGATTTTACAGTTTTCCCCTGATAGAACTTTTATGGTAGTTCTATAATGTCTTTTTTTTTTTTTTAACAAGGACTCTAAAAAAGTAGGATATCAACCCTGGTGGGTTCTAGATTGCAAATACTGTAGTGGTATTTCTGTGGCCCTGTGGATGTAGCTGCTGGTGTGATTAGTTATAGCATGGACTAGTCCCTTTGCATGTCGAGAGCTTTGGTTGTGCATGGAACCTTGTTGAGAAGAGCACAAAGCCTGAGCTCGGGCCTGTGGCTCCTGGCCTTTGGGGCAGAGAGTGAACTTCTAGACATGACTGACACCGAGGCACATGCTGTGAAGATCAACTATGATAAGGAATGGAAAGTATCTTTTAGCTTCTGCAGATAGGGTAATTGACGACCTTCCACAAGAGTTCTGTCAGGGACCAGATCGAAAGTGTGTTAGGTTGTAGGTCTGTGTTGTGTCTGTTCAGTAACCGCAACTTTTCTATCAGAAGTGAAAGTTCAGCAACCTTGAATTCAGAATGACATAAAAACAGTAAGTAAAAGGGGAAGAGACAAATCTCAGAGCAGCCACATACAGTACTTAAATGAAAGGCCGTGACTATCTTCCTGTACATTTTATTATGAAAAGAGTCTGATTTTGCTCTGGGGTGTATTTTGGTAACACAGCTTTTGCCTCAGCATTTATTTGGTGTTCACCAGGTGCTGCACACACTGTGAACATTTTAAATCCTGAGGTGTATGAGGTATCTGCCATAGATAGGGATCCCTAAGAATTTAAATAACTGTCCTAGCAGTTGCACAGGTAGTTAATGACGGGCTGAGATTTGAGCCTTGGTTTGATTCCAAGGCCTACGTTGTTTGCATGTTACATCATCACTGTCAAGGACAGTGGGGTTTAAGCTTGGGTCACTCTTGGAAGGTACAGATGGCACAGAAACGTTAGGCTCTGCATTTCTCCCATTGTCTTTCACATGACCTGCA
Organism: Thryonomys swinderianus; assembly: GCA_004025085.1. Lineage (NCBI taxonomy): Eukaryota > Metazoa > Chordata > Mammalia > Rodentia > Thryonomyidae > Thryonomys > Thryonomys swinderianus. The sequence goes on from PVIC010010715.1 coordinate 31,041, forward strand.
AAACGGAAGCCATGGTTTTCTACCTTGCCTGCTTCCTCTATGCTGCATATCCGAGTTTTCAGGAGCACCATCTAAATCCCTCTGTGTAGGACATAAAGGCGTTCTCCCGTGGGTGACGGCACCCTTATTTGCCTTTGATTTTTAATGAGCTTTTCATTTTACAGTAGCTTTGACTGATAGAGAAGTTTCATAGGACAGAGTATTCCCATACGTCCCATTCTTGGTTTGCTGTATTTTTAACATGGGGCATTAACATGTGTTTAATAGAACCAGTGAACCAGTATTGATGCCTACCAATGTCTATAGTTTATAATTGATGTATTTTTCTCATCTGATATCCTATCCACATTACATTTGTTGTCCTGTTGCTATAGATTCTCTTTGGCTTCCACAGTTTCTTAGATTTTTCTTGTTTTGATGACCGTGACAGTTTTGAGGAATACTGGTCTGGTATTTTGTAGGGTGCCCCTCTGTTGGACCGTGTCTGATTCCTTTTGTTCTTTACACTCTCTGGAAGAGTACACAGCCACACAGAGATAAGGAGTTCGGCTCTGCTTCTGTGAGAATGAGTTATTTATATATATTGGGAATTTATTTTTCCCCTGTATGTGAGATTTGTCTCTTCTCCATTTGCTTATGTCAATCTGAATTCAAGGGTTTGTGAACTTTAACTCCTGCACTCTTAGGTAACTTAGGAGTGCTTGCACTTTGTGCCCCACTTTGGTGCCCTGTGTTGGGTGGAGTGAGGCTGACTGAGATGGGTCTTTGGAGGGCTGGTATGTCAGCATCTGTTCTGCCAGATCAGACCTAAAATGGAAGCAGGAAGTTGAGACCTCTGAGGTTTTTTCTTTGTATGGATTGTTAAATATATGTAGCCAGGCCTGAGAGAAAACCAGGGCAGAGTGCAAGTGGGGCTTATGAGCTCACACTGGAAAACATGTGCTCTCCATCATTTAAAAAATGTTATAACACACAGACACATGTATACATACATACATATATATATATACACACACATATGCATGCTTGCAAACATACATATGGACACACTGGAATCTTAAAGAGAAAAGCATTTTTGGACTGCATATTAGGGAATGCCAACATGGTTACTTTGATGTAGAAGAAACTTCTTTGGCAAGGCTGTGCTTCTGGTTTTTGTCTGAAATTAGCATTGAAACAGCACCACCTTGTGGCACATGCTGAATGAACATTGTATGCAGGAACCAATCTCTAGCTTTCAGTCACTCTTACCTGACCTTCTTACCTTTCTCCTGGGTAAACTACTGTTAAAGAACATTTGTAAATTCCTAAAACAGAGGCTACTTCTGACTTTGTCTCTGTACAGGATCAGGTTTACATAAAAGGCACATACTTTGGAGCTAAAGTAAAAACCCAGTATATTTTTGTTTTTAACATATTGTTAATACGTTTCTTAGGGTAAAATTTTTCTAATTATTCAAAGTTATTTCATGGCTGAAGTATGTAACTAGAACAGGTTGAAAGCTTGAATTTGTAGAGCTGTTTTCCTTCGGAATGGACAGAAGAGGGAATTGCTTTTATAACTTGTTCTTTGTCCTCAGATGTTTTTGCCCAGAGGCCTGATTTGCTTTAAGTTTGCATGGAAAGCAGCTGGGGAGTCCATGGAGGCCCATGCCTTGTGCGGGACATGTATGGGTCGGGACCAGGATCTGTCTGTGTCCTGGAATGTTGACCTCTGCTGGAGGAGTCTTCAGCACTAATGGAGGCACAGGCATTATGTGGTGATTTATGTGGCCTGTGGTTAACCTGGCCAACAGAGGCAAGTGCTCAGCAAGAGATCAATAGTAGCTGGTCTTAAAAAAAAAAAAAGTTAAAACCAACTACTCTTTGTTATAGTAAATCAAGGTTTTTAAAAATTGTGAAATAGGTATATTTTATATACACATCATGATCACACTCCACATCGAGAATTTGTACCAGTGTATGACATGACTTAATTCTCATTTTTTCCCATTCCACTATCCACCCTACAACCCCCCCACCCCTTATATGCATAAGCTTTGTCCCCGCCCCCTTTTGAGACAAGGAGGGTCTTGCTTGGTAGTTCAGGCTGGCTCTGAGCTCACTATGTAGCCCAGGTAAGCCTTGAACTCAGCAATCCTTCTGCCTCTGCCTCCTGAGTGTTGGGATTACAGGCGTGAGCCACCATGCCTGGCTTGTTTCCTTTTTTTTTAACCATTACAATTTTTTCTTTCCCCTCATTACTTACCCCCATTTCCCTTGGAATATTTTCTATTTTATAATATCTATCATACATTCTAAAACTCATTTACATTTTCAGTTTCTCATGTCAGAGAAAAGATACCATATTTATACATCTGTGATCTGTTTATTTCACTTATAAGTATGTCCTCCAGGTACGTCCATTTGAGTATGAATGACTTATTCTTTATGGTAGAGTAATACTCCATTTTATTAAAAAAGCATGTCGTCTTTATCCAGTCTCCATTTGATGGACATTTAGGTTGTTTCCAAGATTTAGTTATCACCAGTTGAACTTCTCTAAGCATGGGTGGACATACGTTGCTGTGATATGAATTTTTTAATTCTTTCATGTATATCTGTAGCAGGGGAATAGCAGGGTCAAATGTGATCTCTAATCCTAGTTTTTTTATTTTTTTTTTATTTTTGAGACAGGGTCTCGCTTTGTAGTTCAGGCTGGCCCTGAGCTCACTATGGTGCCCAGGCAAGCCGTTGCAAACTCAGCAATCCTCCTGTCTCTGCCTCCCGAGTGCTGGGATTTCTAATCCTAGTTTTTTGAGGAATCCTCATACTGATCTCTATAGTGGTTGTACCAGTCTGAATTCCCACCAACAGTGTTTTTATTTTAATATTTAGGTTTCTAATCCACTTTGATTTTAGTATAGCACATAGAGAGATAGGTAGCCTTTGTTAGGTTAAAGCCCAGTTTTTCCAGACCATTTGTTAAAGAGGCTATTTTTCCTCCATTGAGGATATTTGGCTTGTCATAGATGAGGTGTTTTAGTGTATCTGGAGTTGTTTCTGGGTGTTCTGATCTGTTCCACTCATCCTCAGGTCTGTTACTTTGCCAGTACCGTGCAGTGTTTATCACAGTAGCTTTGTAGTATAATTTAACATGACCTCCCCCCATGTCCTTTTACCTAGAATAGCTTCTGCTCTTCTAGGTCTCTTGTGGTTCCAGATGAATTTTTGGATTATTTTCTCTAGATCTGTGAAATATGTTGTTTGGATTTCAATCGGGATTGTATTGAGTCTATATAGGAGTAGTGGGAGTATAGCCATTTTAATGGTATTGGTTCTTCCTATTTGGGAACAAGGGACGTCTTTCCATTTTCTGATATCATCTGTCTCCTTTTTCAGAGTGCTGTAATTTTCAGAGTAGAGGTCTTTCATTTCCTTTGTTAGATTGATTCCTAGATATTTCATTTTTGGATGCTATTGTTAAAGGGCTTGAAACCCCAGTTTCTCTCTTGGCGAGTCTGTTGTTTGTGTATACAAAGGCTATTAATTTTTGACCATTGACCTTGTATCTGGCTATACTACTAAATTTGCTGATTAAGTCTAACAGTCTTTTGGTTTTAAGAGTCTTCTACATAGAGTATCATATCATCAGCAAATAGTGACAGTTTCACTTCTTTTCCTATCTTTATTCCTTTTATTTCTTCTATTGTCCAATTGCTGTGGCTAATGTTTCTAGCACTATATGGAACAGGAGTGGTGAAAGTGGACATTCTTGTCTTGTTCCTGGTCTTAGTGTAAAAGGTTTCAGTATTTTAACTTTTTTTTTTTTTTTTTTTTGAGACAGGGTCTCGCTTTGTAGTTCAGGCTGGCCCTGAGCTCACTATGGAGCCCAGGCAAGCCTCAAACTCAGCAATCCTCATGCCTCTGCCTCCCAAGTGCTGGGATTACAGGCATAAACCACCATGCCCGGCACTGTGGTATGTGGTATTGATTGCTGGTGGGTGTGAGTCACCACGCCCAGCATTGTATGTGGTTACCCTGGGATCAAACTCAGGACCTTGCGCTTGTGAGGCAGGCGCCGGTACCACTGAGCTAAATCTCCGGCCCAAAGGTTTCAGTTTTTGATCAATGAGTATGATGTTGGCTATTGATTTCTTATATATAGCTCTAATTAGGTTGAGATAAAGTCCATCTATTCCAACTTTTTATAAGGTTTTGATCATGAATGGATGCTGGATTTTGTCAAATGCTTTTTCTGCATTTATTGAGATGACCATATGGTTTTTGTCCTTGAGTCTGTTTATGTCGTGTATTACATTTATTGATTTATGTATGTTGAACCATTCTTGCATCCCTGGGATGAATCCAGCTTGGTCAGGGTGTATGATCTTGATTCCATCAAGATCAGGGCTTTTCTTTTTCCATATGTTTTTATATTACATTTTCAATTTCACAAATTGATATTGGGGTGTTTAACATTTTATATGTTCTTCGTTCAACTTTGGAAGTTCATATGTGTCTAGGAATCTATTCTATGTTCTCCATCTTACTGGAGTAGAGATTTTCAAAGTAGTTGTTTATTATCCTCTGGAATTCTGCTGGATCTGTGGTGATTTCTCCTTTTTCATTCCTAATAGCATGGATTTTAGGCTTTTCCTTCCTTTGTTTGATAAGGTTGGCTAGGGGGTCTGTCAATTTTGTTTATCCTTTCAAAGAACTAACTCTTCAATTCATTGACTTTTTTTTCTTTTTGTATTGTTCTCCTAGTCTCCATTGCATTCATTTCTGCTTTGATCCTGCTATAATTGATTCTGCTAAAATTTCCTGCCTAGTTTGAGCTTTGGGTTTGTCTTGCTCCTCTTTTTCTAGTAGCTAGTAGGCATTCACTGCTATGAATTGCTATTGTAAAACTGCTTTATTGTGTCCCTTAAATTCCTGTATGTTGTACTGGGGTTATTGCTTAATTGTAAAAACTTTAATTTCTTCGTGATCCATTGGTTGGTGAGCAGCATGTTACTCAACTTCGATGTTTTTGTGAGGATCTTGGAAATTCTTTTGCTATTCAGCTCCAATTTTAAGGCACTATGGTCTGACAGAATACAGGGGGTAACTTCAACTTCTTTGCATTTACTTAAACATGCTCTATGAACTAGCATTTGGTCTATTTTGGAGAATGACCCATGAGCAACTGAAAAGAATGTGTATTCTGACATTGTCAGGTGAAATACTCTGTAGGTATCTATTAAGTCAATTCAGTTTGGCTCAGTTTGAGTATTTCATTATTGATTTTTTTGTACAATTGATCTGTTTAGTTGTGACAGCAGGGGATTGAAGACCCCTACTATTATTGTATTTGTGCTTATATGGCTTTTCATCTTTATTAATAATTGTTTTATATAGTTGGGTGCACTGAAATTTGGTGCATAAATATTTGACTGTCATCTCTTTCCCTTGGACTGTTGCCCGTATAAGGATATAGTGTCCTTCTTTGTCTCTCTTCATCAGTTTTGGTTTGAAATCTAGTTTGTCTCCAAATACAATAGCCACTCCTGCTTTTTTGCAGTTTTCTGTCCCATGGAGAATTGTTTTCCACCCTTTCACTTTCTATCTATGGCTTTCTTTCTGAATTGGGTGTGTTTCTTGTATGAAGCATATTGTAGGGTCTTGTTTCTTAATCCTTTCTGCCAGTCTTTTTTAATTGGCCCATTGAGGCCATTAAAATTAATGGTTATGACTGATATGGCCTGATTTATACTTGTCATGGTGTTTTCCTATTCTTGGCTCTTTTATTCATTGCTTTTCCCCTTTCCGTTCAGTTTCTTGCCTGTCCAGTGGGTTCACTCTGCCAGGTCTCATGAGTTTGTGACCTTCATTGTTTTTTTCAAGATATTCTTCAGAATGTTTTAGAGAGAAGGTTTTGCATTTCTGAAGTTTTTCAGGTATTCTTTGTCATAGATGTATCTATTCCATGTCAAATTTGAAAGGTAGTTTTGCAGGATACATCAATCTTGGTTGGAGGTTGTTTTCCTGCAGTGCTTGAAACACTTAGCTTTAGGCTCTCCTTGTGTTGAGGGTTTGCATTGAGAAGTCTGCTGTGATTCTGATGGGCTTCCCTTTGTATGTGTTTTTTTTTTTTTCTTTAACTGCTTTTGGTATTTTGCTCTTTTGTTGGTTATCTGGAACCTTGATAATTGTATTCCTAGGTGTAGATTTTTTTTATATCATGGCCTTTTGGAGTCTTATATGCCTCATTTATCTGTATGTCCAATTCTTTTCCTTTTCCTGTGAAGTTTTCTGCTATTATATCTGAACATTTTTTAAAAAATAACTTTCGTGCTGTCCTCCTTCCTCAGTGACTTCAATCATTCTTTTTTTTTTTGCTTTTTGGAGACAGGGTCTCGCTTTGTAGTTCAGGCAAGCCACCGTGAACTCAGCAATCCTCCTGTCTCTGCCTCCCGAGTGCTGGGATTACAGGTGTGAGCCACCACGCCTGGCACTGTGTTATGTGGTATTGATGGCTGGTGGGCGTGAGTCTCCACACCCAGCATTGTATGTGGGTTACTGGGGATCGAACTCAGGACCTTACACTTGCAAGGCAGGCGTCAGAACCACTGAGCTAACCCTCTGGCCTCTGGATGAATGATTCTTGATGACTCATCTTGCCACCTGGTTAGGAGCTGTGGCTAGGCAGGAAACATGGTGGATTTTGAATTAGGGAGTGTTCGTTTTTTTCTCTTCCTTTAGATTTTTCTTTTCTTTTTCTTCCCTTTCCCTTCTTTTCTTCCCTTTCCCTTTCTTTTCTTTTTTTAAACTGCTCTCAGGATGGAGCCTAAAGCCTTGCACATTCCAAGCAAGAACTCCACCAGTTAAATCTCTGGGCCTTGCTTTTCAGATGTTATAGTTGACATTTTAAAACATAAGCTTTCAAATTCAGTTGCATGTCTTGCTGTTTATTAAAATTATATTAATATGTATTATTGTATTAATTATATATCAATATGTATTATATTAATATGTATTTCATTTAAAACTAAAAAATGACATTTCAAACAGGAATTCCAGGATCTTCTCTTTGACATGAACACCTGTAGATGCAAATGAGCTCTAGAAAGTATGACAGTTTTATAGAGTGGGAAATTTCCATAGGAAATTTGGTGTGGGAATGTAATGAGGGGAAGGAATAAATATGATACAGAATAAAAGAGTGTGTATAAAGGGGGCGGGGAGTTGTGGGTGGGTAGGGATATGGGTAAAAATGAGAATTAACTTGTGTCATATCCTGGTACAAATTCCCCAATGTTATATGTGATTGTGAGATTTATATAAATTGTACCAATAAAGAATTCAATTTTAAAAAATAGGAATTCCAGGCTACTGAGTCAGCTGTCCTAATGTGCTATATTTTTAAAAGGTCAGAAGTTATCTATTAGACATGTTCTCTGATTTTGCTAATGATGGCAGGTTTATTCCTCAGTACCACCATCTTGTCAATATTTTGACTTATTTCAGCTCCTCATGTATTCTAAACACTAAGGTGTTGGACAACCTTTAAGATAGATCAACTTGAATAAAGTGAATGTAGGGTCAATAATTCATATCACTCTATTAGGATTAAGTTTGGCTTCAAGTAAAGAATAGGCAAACACACCATAGTTCAACAAGATAAATACTTATTGCTCTTTCTTGTTAGTGGTCTGGAAGTAGACAGAGGTAGTTTTACCTGTTTAAGGTGTCTCCAGAGAGTTGAGTTTCCATCTCCTGGGTCTGCAGTAGTAAGTTACCACAAATTTAGTGTTTTTTAACAACTCTTCTGTCTCAGTTTTGGAGGACAAAAGTTGGAATTCACGTGTTAGCAGGGTTACTCCCCCGGGGCACTCTGGAGAAAACCCTTTCCTTTCAGTTTCTTGTGGCTCCAAGTGTTCTGATTTACAGCTGTCACTCCATTCTCTGTTGCAGTGTGGTGAGCTTTCTGGCACGTGTTCCACAGTCAGCTGTTTGTATCATTGAAAGTGGTAAAATGTTCACTATCCCTGGTGTGTTCAGTCTTTAGCCCCCCACTGTTTGTTTGGAATGGTCTGTCACTCTCCTTTATCTTTTTTTTTGAGACAGGGTCTGCTTTGTAGTTCTGGCTGGCCCTGAGCTCACTATGTAGCCCAGGCAAGCCTGGAACTCTGCAATCTTCCTGCCTCTGCCTCTGGAGTGCTGGGATGACAGGCATGAGTCACCACGCCTAGCACTGTGGTATGTGGTGCTGATTGCTGGTGGGTGTGAGTCACCATGCCCAGTATTATTGTATGTGGTTACTGAGATCCAACTCTGGACTTTGTGCTTGCTAGGCAGGTGCGGGAACCACAGAGCTAAATCTCCGCGTCTCTCCTTTATCTTGCAAGGATGCTTGTGACAGCAAATGATTCCTACCCAGATAATAATCCCCTTACTTTAAGATCCTTAATCACATTACACAGACTCTCTTCTCAGTCAAGTAGCTACAGATTCCAGGGATTAGGTCACAGCATATCTTTGAGAATCATTATCAGTTTCTCACATCCCTCTAATACAAAGTTGTCTGATGGTCTAATGACAAGTTTGCTTGAATATCTGCCTGCATGGCCGCATTCTTGCCAAATGAAGGGGAGAAGAGCAAAACAGTGGCACTCTTGGCTAGGCTAGCTTCTTTGTATGTCCAACCCACAGCCCAGTGGCTACACGCTCTCTCTCTCTGTTTCTCTCTCTCTCTTTCTCTGTTTCTCTCTCATTAGAAATGTTTAAAAGTAATAGGAACTTTTTAATGGAATGACTATATTGTCTATTCTATATGTGGCCCAAGATAAATCCTCTTCATTTAATATGACCCAGACAAGCCAAAAGATTGGATATCCATCTGTGACACTCATTTTTGAAATTCTAACCTGACTTGCTTGCTTCATACTGGCTGCAATAACTTAGTTGCCAGGGAAACTGAGAAGTGTGGTCTTTTATTCTTTTAACTCAATGGAGTGTTAAAATATAATTTTCAAAGACTAAAACACTATTACTTAATGAGAGATCCCAGAAGATGTTAAAAATAGTTGAAATGAGAATTTGGGTTGTAGAGATTTATATTCTTTAGAATATAAATATATAAATATAAGAATAGAAATATATCCTTATATAAATGTCTTGGGATTGGAGATGATTACCCTGGACTTGAAGTTCAGGGCTTCCTACAGCTTGGCATAACTGGTATCACTGGAGTGCGGTCTCCACAGAAAATATGATGCAGCCCTATTTTTAAGATTAAATGTGTTTAAACTAACGTAGGGTGACCAGGCCTGCTGGACAGATGAGTGGGGTCATGAAGTCGAGGGGCGTGGTTTAAGAGAAAAGACAGAACAGATGGGCTGGGGAGGTCCTCTCGGTCAATACTGAGCAGGTTATATTTATACTATTCTAAAAGGCCAACATGGCCTCAAAAACTGTTACATGTTATCTTATAGGGGAGGAGAAACAGGAACAAAGCATCCAGGAAATTAGTGCACAAATAGGAGTAGGAAGTCAACTATAAACATACTGTCTGGAATCAGTTCTTTAAATGTCAAATTATAATTTTCTTAAATCTTTTTCCTATCTCTAACTTTCTTACACTGTTTTACTAATGCTTAACTTTAACAAGAGTAAGTACATCCATCACACACTTAATTAAACTATTAGAATTCAGTCCTAACCTACACAGAAACAGGAAGGAAAACAACATGTTGCCAACTTGAGAAGCAATGGTCAAGAGGCCAAGTCAGAGGTTGTTTACCTTCCCAGTCAGGCATCCCAATGTAGCAACTCCAAAAGTTGCAGGTCTTATCTTGGGAGCTGGGCAGCACTGTTTGAATTAGTGTAGATCTCTCAACTGATAGTTGATGCAGCACCCAGTGCAGATCTCCAGGCCTGACAGGGACACTTAGACTAAGCTGCTTCCCACAGTAGGGTAAAAGGCAGTTTTGTTGTTACACCCATCTGTGAATTCTAACAAGTGCAGGCATTTCATAGTTATCAGTCCCTTCACTCCAAAATACTGCCTCATGCTGCTTCCTTGTGGTCCACACCTATCCCTAGCCTTGGAGAACTCTCATCTTTCTCCAAACTTAGTATTTTGCCTTTTCAGAAGTGTATGTACATAACCTTTGAGTCTGTCTTCTTTCTGCATTGCATAGTGCTTTTGAGAGTCATGTGTGTCTCCGTTCATCAATGATGCATTATTTGCTTCCTGTAGAGTAGTATTCAATTGCATGGACATACCACAGTCTACTTATTCACCAATTAAAAGACATTTGGGTAGTTACCAATTTTTGGTGATTATGACTGGAAGTGGCTGTGAATATGTACACACAGGATCTTGGCACACTGGGCACAGGTACTGGATGAGTGTTTAGTAGATGTGCTCAGTTAAGGACCTTTGCAGGTGAGTCTGAGGGACGGGCCTAAGAAGCAGTCCTGGCCATTTCCTCCTTGATGTAGGATGTGGGAATTTCTTGATAGGGCAAGGGTAGAGTCAGTGTGTCAGGAATGGTCTTTGACCTGGTTCCTGTGATGCAGTGGCAAGAGGGATGGTTCTGCTCTTCTACTCTCCTGAATGGTTAGGAGAGATCATGGAGCGCCACCAACACTCGGAGCCCTTGGATGGGCTGGTATACCTCCTCCAGTCCTGCCTCTCCTTTTACACACAAATCTTCCACCCCAACACAAAGACAGAATGAGATAAGAGCAGAATTCTGTAGTAGTCACATATTAAATGAAGAGTTAAGAAAACATTTCAAATTAAAAATTTCTTAGAAATCATTGGTTTATAGTAAATAAGGATAATTGATTTTAAAAGCAAAAAGAAACTTTCTTGTCAAAATAAATATAAATACATAGGACTGTACTGAGGACCATAAAGAAACCAAAAAAGGCACAATTCTTTTTCAGAAGCTAATTTCACTCTGCTTCAGGATGGCAAGAGTTGAAAAACCCCTGTCTGAATAGCCCCGCGTTAGCCACCAGGGAAATGAAAATCATAGATTGACTCTGACTGAGTGGCTATCCAATACCTCCATCCAAGCTTCAAGAAACGTAGTGACAAGTGTGAAAACAAGGCAGAGACATCTGCCTTCAGCACAGTGCCAAGTGGCTAGGAGAGCACCAGCAACAAAGGAGAGGCAGGGGTGTCCATGGTGGCTAGAAGTGGCATTCCTCACCACGTTATGGCATCATAGGTGGTACATGGACATCATCACTGCATGGACAGTTGAAGAAAAACTTGTTAAAATACACCATGGAGGAATCATCTGCTTCAGAGAAGAATGAACTCACAGCATTTACATGAAAATGCATGGAACTGGAGATTGTTACATTAAGCGAGACAGATAGCTATTGCATCTTTTCTTACATACTAGAATTGAGAGGGTAGAAGACGACATGAAAATAGAAGGGAGCCTGCTTAGGGAAGAGACGGGGGAGAGGGAAAGGGAGAAGTGAGGTTAGTGAGGGTAGATAAAAATCAAAGCACATTCTTTACATTTATAGAAATGGCATGATGAACTCATTACTTTATATAATTAATATGGGCCAATAATTACATTCTTGCCAAAAAGTGATATCCCTGTCTATGGCTTTCAAGCTTCAGTGGACCTCAGGGGCCAAGAATGTGTGTGTCTCATAAGATTTATGTGCCTCTGCGTCTGATGATCCAGAACCACACTTGGAGTGTGTGACATGTCTGAACTTACAAGGAGACTGTTCCCAGGGATCCTGCCTCCCTCTTTTTGGAGTCAGCCACTTCATACAGGGCTCTTTCTTGCTTGGGTGCACAGTAGAGGAGCC
>PVIC010010716.1:0-42657 GCA_004025085.1 Thryonomys swinderianus
GAGGGAGGGAGGAAGGAAGGAAGGAAGGAAGGAAGGAAGGAAGGAAGGAAGGAAGGAAGGAAGGAAGGAAGGAAGGAAGGAAGGAAGGAAGGAAGGAAGGAAGGAAGGAAGGAGATGGAAAGAGGGAGGGGAGGAAGGAAGGAAAAGGAAGGATGAAAATCTATTATTTCTCTTTTGGTTAATAAGCAGAAAATATTGGTCAGAAGGACAACCTGCCCATATTGTTTCTTACAGCACACATTTTTATGGAAATCAGAGATTTTGGAGTTCAGTTTTCTCAGTGGATAAAATGTGTAATCACGCAGTGAATGTTAATGAGGTAGTAGACTTCATTTCACTTGGTCCCCAACGTATCCCTCGCCTATCTGAAGGCACTGCTGGGTGGGCCTGAGTGCCACTGCTGGTCGCTGGCCCCTCTGGGATGCGTTTGTCAACAGAAACTGGCTGCTGAGCCTTGTGCAGTCCATCAATCAAGACCCCTTGGCAGGCTGCTGCCCGTGCTCTCTTGGGACAGGTAACGCGCACCTGAATCAACCAACCACAGCTGGAGAAACCAGCATTTCTCATCAGAGGTGAAAGTGTACCCCATGAGCGGGCTGTCAGGCCTCTATTTGCTTGTCCACCTCAGAGGACCCATCCATCCACCCTTTGAACAAACAAGACGCAAGAGCTGAGGCCTAGGTACTAAATATGGCTCACTTCAGCTCCTTAGACTCTGACTGCCGGTGTCTCAGCTGAACACATTCAGTATCCCTTGTTGAAACTCACTTCCCAGTAGGCTCAGTACAACAGCACTCCTTGTGTCTGGCTGTCTCCAGTAAACCAGGAGTTCTGTGGAGGGCAGCCATTTTGTCTCTGTCATTTTTCCTTTTGTTTTCATTTGCCTTGTTACTATCTTTACCACAAAATGGTGGCTAGTGCCTAGCACAAACATGGTGCCTATTACTGTTCCAAGGGCTTTACAGAGAGAAAGTCATCACATCTTCAGGCAATTCTATAATAGATATGTTCTTATTACCTTTTGTGTGTGAATGTGTGTATTTCTGTGTATGTGCGTGTGTTACCAAGAATTGCAACCAGGACCTTCATCCTGAGCTGCCTCCCAGACTTTTTCATCTTTGTATGTTGAGACAAAGTCCCACTAAATTGCTAAGTTTCCCAAACTGGGCTAACACTCATCGGGCTCTGCCTCAGTTTCCTTGGATGCTGGGATTCAGATTGAGTTTTCCAGATTTTATATTTTGACCTGCATCTCCAAACCCAATAGCAGAGCATAGTCCTATTTCTCTCTCTCTCCCTCCTTCCCTCTCTCTCTCTCCTCTCCTTCTGCGCCTCCCCCCTCCCTCTCCCTCTCTCTCTCTCTCTCTCTCTCTCTCTTTCTCTCTCTCTCTCTCAGTATGGGAAGAACCTGACCCCAGGGAATCCAGAGTCAAGCTGAGCTCATAGCTAGGCGCCAACAAGGACCTCAGCCCCCATTTCCATCCTGGCCCTGCTCTGTGTACCCAGCTCTTCTCCAACCTTTACCATTTTCCGGCGCTCACTCCAATCGCTTTCTCCTAAAGGACTGTTCTTCCATCTGATTATTTTTCTTCCATACACACCTGTCACCCAACTTTTCATTTTTTAAAAAGTTTTAAAAATTTATTACTCCTGAAGCGAGAACCTGAGAATGAGCGGCGATTAACGGAATCATTTGACTGACCTTCAGGAGCCCCAACGGCAGGTGATTGATGAGATGGCTACGGGTTTAAGCAGAAGGTCAACTTCAATAATACAGCTGTTACTTCCTATGGGCCTTACAAACCCTCTCGCTTGCTGGCCTTCACTTCTCCTCTGTGGCAACTTTAAGGCAAAGACACAGCACTGACCACAAGGCCCGCTCTTGTGATGCTCACTATTTAGTGACACAGACATGGAGGGACATTTGATCCAAAACGATTAGGATCTAACATCAGACATGATTGTCCTCAACCCAGAGTTGTGCTGCTAGTTACCTTTCCGCCATATCCATGTCAACATACCACTGGGGTCTGCGGAGAGGCAGCCTGTGTGAGGGACCTCAGTGAACCCCTGACTACCCATGGGACTCATCCCTTCTTCCTCTTTCTCACATTCAAGATCGGGTCACACAGCCCACCCCGCCCACCTTCAAGTTCTCCTTTTACCCAGCACCATTTGAATTTGAAGAAGGAGCAAAAGAAGAAAAGCTTTTCATTAAAAATTGTTTTTGTGGCCGGGTGTGGTGGCTCACGCCTGTAATCCCAGCACTCGGGAGGCAGAGAAAGGAGGATTGCTGAGTTCGAGGCTTGCCTGGGCTACATAGTGAGCTCCGGGCCAGCCTGAACTACAAAGCGAGACCCTGTCTCAAAAAAAAAAAAATTGTTTTTGTGGTAATATATAATGGTGAATAACATAACTCTTTAACCTTATAAATGTTTAACAATACACTGCAGATTTTCTCCAGAAAGGAACTCAATAAATAGAAAATAGTAATAACAGAAACTACCAGAAGGCCACCATATCCCTTCCCTACACCGTCTCAACATACCTTCAAGGGAGTCCTGTGAAATCACGGTGGTAGAAAGGTTAGGGACAGGGACTGGGCCTGTCGTACCTGGTGTGAAATCCTGCTTCACCCAATGACTAGCTGTGTGATGTTGAGTATGTCATACATCCTTGCCCTAATTCCATCTCTTACACACAGAAGGGAGGAAAGGCATTCAGCTCTCTGGATTGCTGTAAGGAGTCACTGAATACATGTGCAGTGTGAAGCCCGCCTGAGCACACTTAGTAGTGCTCAGATAGATAGGCACCGCCTACTAACAATCATGAAGCCTGGTACATGGGTAGAAGGCCAAGGCATCCGGAAGTACATTAAATGATACATTCAAGGTCACAACTACTAAGGGGAAGAATGAGGCTTTGAACCAGACATTTGAACATCAGAGCACAAGTTCTTAACCACTTCATTCTTTCTTTACCAGGGTCAGTTTTCGGCTGAGTTCGTTTGCCAGCATTGGAAATTCATTTCAAATAGACAATTTCAGGGGAAAAGAAGCTCTATAAAGGTAGTCCAAAGCCATGAGAGCGGTAACGGGGACCTTGCTTCCCGGCACCTGCATGGTATCAGAAGAGGAGTTCCCCAGAGTGCCTCCCAGGACAGCTCTGGTGCCCCCTCCTCTGACCCTTTTCAACCAAGGGGTGAGCCCATCCAACCTGTCCCGGATCAGAAGCACGATACGAAACAACAGGGCAGAATGTCTTCACCCCTTAGAAAGAAATTAACAAATCACCCACTGGAGGCAGAGAGCACAGCCAGTGTCATATGCAGCTCCTTTGTTCTAAGAGGACGTCTGCATTTGTAAAGCTGGTCTTCGCAGAGGAGAAAGAAGCTGTTGACTAAACTGAGTGATTAAAGGTGCCACAGAAGGACACAGTATTTCCCTTAACAATTTTCCCACTGATGCTGTCCTATTCATAATTGATGCCTTCATATGTAGCCGTGTATCTGACCAGTTCCTCTCTTTCAAAATAGAAGTATGCCTGACACAGTTAAGAAATTACATTCCTGCCCGTAATGGCACCTGTATCCCTCAGATGCCTTTCCCCCGCGGTGAGACGCCCAAACCCGCTGATGTCCTCAGGGAGGTATGAGGCGTGAGACAGTGGAAGAGCGCTCTGAACCCGAGTTCAGGAAAAAAGCAAACAAAAGCCCGAGTTCAAAATTCTCTGACGCGAAGTCGAGTCGCTTCTTGCTCACTCCGCCAGGGGGCTCCACATCGTATGGATCACTGGGCTGCATCTCAGGCAGGACAAAGGACTCGCCCAAGGTCCCCCAACAAATAAAGAGAGCAGAGCTGAGATCTGGACACACTTGCCCCTGATCCCGTCCGCTCACCCTGCGCCCTCAGCCTCTCCACCAGCTACCTAGTCCAGCAGCTCAGATTTCTCCTCAGGTCTATCTCTCTGCCAGGGCTGCACTTGGCCACCCTTCTGTAGCTCCCTGGGTTTACGAACTTTTCTCCCTCATGTGCATTCTTCATCCTCCTACCGCTTCCAAAGCAGTCATGAGGATAAAATATGTGATTCCGTCTCTCTCCATCATTTCTCCTCCGGATGGCTGGGGTCCTAGTCCGAAGAGGCAGCAGTTACCCGGAAGTTTCAGGAAAAGCCACACTGTGAAAGCACAGTTCAGCCCTCTTCGCTGTCGCGCCCCGGCCAGCAGAGGGAACAATGCTCTTGACGGCAGCAGAGCTCCCTTGGGGTGCGACCGGCAGCCAAGAGCTGAACACTGAGTCCGTCTCTCCTCTCCGGCCCTCCTTCCCCAGGTCCCCGCGTGCACATGTGGCTCAGTGTGGAGACACCTACTTTAAAAATGAAGCCGTGAAAGACACATACCACTGCACAAGCAGTCAGAGCAGAAGCCCTAAACAGAACCTAAACGGAGACGAGACATGGCTTCTGCCACCGAGGGAAAGTTGTCCAAAGATAGAGGCTTCTACTCACAGAGCGAAAGCATGGGATTCTCTCCTTTGTTGCTAACAGAGATTCCATGATAGAGACTGAAAATACCTAATATTTACTTTCTGTGTCTGTCTTACAGCAAAGGCATCAGTATACATCTTAATCACAGCTACAGGGATCTGCGAGGAAGTCCCACAGGCAGCTCCACAGAAAAGTTTTCATCCCTAATAAAAAGAGATACCCCAGAAATTCTCTTTCTTGCCTGTGGACCTGAGTGGCTGATACCTCTAAGCAGCCAACTTGAGGGTGAAGAGGGGTGAGCCGAAGGACGAGTCAATGCACAGAAGACAGCAGAGAAAAGGCACACAGGGTAACTGGGGCTAGACGACCCAACTCAGCAGCCATCTTGCCTCCAGACTCCTCATGTTCTGCTACCTAACATATCACCCCCAACTTTAGAGTCTCCAAATGTATAGGCTAATGGCTGGTCCAGAATCTAAGAGCAGCATATGTAAAGGACTCTGGCTCCCATTCTCCCAGAGGCCACACCCAAGAGAGCTCCTGTTGAGATAGGACCTCCAAATGCTAGAGGGGAAACAATACAGCTCCCAGCCTGCTACGTGTCCAATATGTGGTGTTCGTGTTGCTCACCCACCACGGTAGCTGATGTCTACCTAGCCGTTACTGGGCCAGGTGTTACTGCTTAACTTAGCCATTGTGGAAGTATGTAGGCCTGGTCATTTCATCTCCATCTTGCTGATAGCAGATGCACCTTCAGCCACAGTTGCAATGTGTTTTCATCTTTTGCCCTGACTCTCTCCAAGCCCCACCCCCATCTGACTGCCTAGAATGTTCCCACCTTACTTAGCTGACTGTAACATTGTGACCGTAAGACTCACTGTGGCGCTTAGTGGCAAACCTGAGAAGAGTTACCCCAAATGTGTCTCTCCCGTGGGCCACCTCACAGGCTACCTCTCAGCATGGCAACTAGACTTCCCCAGAGGAAGCAACCAGGGAAGGAGGCAGAGTGCTCAAGATGCAAGTTGTGTTCTTTATAACGCAGGCTCAGGACTGACAGACTATTTTATTCTTTCCATACAGTATTTCCTTCTTAGCTTCACTGGCATTTGGAATGGATGGCTCTTTGTTGCATGGCTGCCTGGGCATTGTAGGAGCTATTCTGAAGCATCCCTGACTTCTACCCACCAGACGTCCCTCTGCCAAATCATTGCTAGCCAAGAACTACTGGTTTATAATGAGTCACCAAAGGCAACACACTCAAAGGCCTGAATGCTAAGAAGCAAGGGTTATAGGAGCCATCTTCAGGGCTGCACGTTTCCTCTCCCTTTATAAGATAATCAACCTTTTTCATGTTTAAGTCACTTAATATGGACTCTTTAGTTATCTGAAGGTAAAAGCATCCTAAATGTGCTAGTGGCCTGTCACTTATCCTATCTGCTAATGATGCTGGTGCTTTTCCATCTTTCAAGAGTGTTAAATAAAAGAATCAAACAAGCCATCATGGTTAATAACAAAGTGACTCAGCTGTAGTACTCTGGTGCAGAACCCGTTCAGACCATGAAATGCTCATATATACATACTCATGTGCACACACACACTCACACACACACATTTCTAAAGGAGCTGCCCCATCTTTTGCATTTTTACTAGATGGACACAAAAGTCAGAATACAAAAGACACCAATTTAAAAAAAATGCTACTGCTGTGAAAAGAGAATGGCCATCTTACATCATCAGGAATACGTTCAGTGAAGGTCACGTGTTCAAGAACGTGTCTCACGCCCTGCTATGTCTGAGCACAGCGTTGAAGTGGAGAAGAGTAAAGTGCCATTCTAAAGCCTTAAATGCTGACTGCGTAGCAAATAAGAGGCCAGGCAGCAGATCCTACAGCACCTACCCTCCTATTTGTACCTGTCCGTCACCCCCACCCTATCTCCATAGCCTCCCAGTCAAACACTGTGCAGGGACCTAAGAATTTTCAGATTCATCCTCAAAGTCTACACTAATTCCTCAAGCTTCCCATCTACTCTAGGTCAGCCCAGCCTTACTGTCACACCCTCACCCTGACCCATAGCTTCCCACTGGATTTACTAACAACCTAAACTCCATCCTGCTGACCCGTAGCCCCTGACAGCTCCCGACAGTCTCCCGGGGGAAAGACCACCTCATCACAACGCTCCTTGGGTCTCAGGACCTCCACCCAGGCTTTGGATACATGGTCCTAGGAAAAGGCCATATGTTGATTTTTGTTTAAAAGCGAAGGGTCTTTCTTTGGCCTAACCCATATCCTTCCAGAGCTCCCTCAGGAGATTTCAAAGCCTGTAACAGACATCCAAAACCAATTATCAACTAAGGGGCAGTAGTCTCAGGAATAACTATGGATTTCAAGATGAAAGGCTCAAAATGAAAGCTATTTCCACCACAAATATCTTTCAGAATGGTAGAAATAAACCTTGGGGGGTAAATAACATTATTGTAAAATGTGTTTTATGACACTGTAATGATTAATGGCATTTCACACTCATAAAGTTGACAGGAAGAGGATGTGAAAGACTAACAAAAGTGCAAATACAAATTTCCTTTTAAAATCACCAGGATTTTTTTCTACAAGAACAAGACATGCACCAACAGGATAAGAGGAATGGCTATTTAAAACATCCAAAATAAATAAATAATAAGCATCAGTAGGCATCAGCAATATAACCGAGCAAATACTAAGTTCCATTTGATAGATCCTGCAGAGAGACTACAGATTCCTCCCTCTTTGGGGTCACCAGTCCTTCCCGCTGACCAAGGCTTACGCCTGAGATAACATGGAATCTCACTGCCTGTTGCAAGAGTGAGTTATCTAAAGCAGAAATCTCACCTATGCCTTCCGCGGCTCCATTTCAACAAACCCACACCCTGTATTTCCTTTCTTACCCTTTCCCGCATACTCAGAAGAGCTGACCCAGCCTGTCCAAGCTTGTCCCCTCTCCCACCCATCCCTCCTGCTACCACGGCCACTTCTTTTACCTCATCATGCCCATTTCTCATTCTCCTCTCTGCGCAGCCCTCAAAGGCAGCACTGTTCACTTAGAAAATAACTTATGATCTTGTTTGTTAACAGCTATTTGATTTGACCTCCTCCCCTCCCTCATGCCTGGGATGAGCAGTTTCTGCTCATTTGCCCTCTAGGCATTCTCTGCTTGGGGTGAATCTAAAACACAGTGCTTCTTCAAGGCTCCGAGCTAGACTAGGCCCTGGAACACCTTCAGGAGTATCTTTCTGGACTTATCCTGAGATCTTTCCCTATTTCACGGCCTTCTTTACATCTCAGGCCCTGGGACATTGACCACACGTGCATCTGCTTCCATTTTGTCTTCCACATCTCTGACATTCCCTTTACCTTCTTCCTCCTTCTCTGCCTCTCAGATTCGTGGTGAATGTCCTGCAAAGCTCAGTCCTAAGCCTTTTGCTTTCCCCTTGCTTTAGCCGATCTGAGCTCCCAACTCCTCATCTGTAAAAGGGGGATTATAATATCGATACTTTATCGATCATAAAGTATAAATAACAGAATCCAAGTAAAATGCAGAGCTTTGTGCCATACCAAAATCAGTGTGGCTTAGGGCCATGATAGCCTTTGGCATCCACTTGATCTGGCAGTACGACATCAGCTCCAGGAGCTCAGGGACTGTCCACTGCTCCAGGGACAAGCTACTCCACAGGACCACCCACTCCTCTATCTGTAGCTCATGAAATCGTGCCTGGCACATGGTAGACCCTTACTAGCTACTGGGCAAACTAACAAAGTGAAAAATACATAACTCAATGCTAATGATACCCCTTGAAGTCCCCTTGTGAAATCCATTTGATGTGACATTGGAGTCACAATCTTCCTGAAATTTAATTCAGTGTCTCTTTCTCTATGATTCATTTTTGCAAATTCTCATTTCTATTAATCTAAAACATCTCCACGATCTCCTGCCACCATGTGCCTATAGCCTCAGGCACCTCATTTGTCCCTCCTCTCCCATGAGCACTGCTGGCTCTTCAGTCTGGATCGTTATTCCACTGTCTGCTTCTCAAGTCATCACCATGGCCTGGTGTTGTTCCTTGCTGTCCACTCTCTCTAATCTATTCCACCCAACTGACAAGAGACTCCCCTGTAATACATGCCCAGTGTCACCCCTTTGTTAAAGAAGCTGGTTCCCTTTACATTTATATAAATTCGGAGCCCAGAATCTGACAAAACAGCCAATTTATACTTCTCTTTCTTCCTCTTAACATCTCTTGATACCACAGTAAATTAATTTCTTCCCACCATTTGCCTCATTTGGTTTTGTAGTCAATAAGAGGGCAGATGAAGATGTAAGATGTGGATGTTAAAAGTACAGTTTGAACTTGAACTTGAGCTAGAATGGCATTGAATAATGGGTAATAGCCCATGAACTGCCATTCTTGGGGCTCATGCTCCCTGCTAGGCAAGCAGCTGAGTAGCACACACACCTTATCCCCAACCACGAGAACACAGAGGCTCAGAGAGCTTAATAACCTATCTCCAGGCAGACAGCAGCAAAGCTGGTTTCTACCCAGTGATCCCAGAGCCAGCACTCTTGACCGGCCTAAACAATGAAGCTGAACTCAAGGCCAGCATTCCTGGGGTAGGAGCCAGCAGACGTGAAGAGTAAGTAAGTTAATTAAGAGGAGGAGAGCAGGAAGAAAATAATAAGTATGAGAGAAACATCTGGTCCAGATCCAGTGAAGGGTGGAAGAGTTAGAATTCTTTGGAGAATGTGAGAAATGAAGACATAAGTGAATTTGAGGAGAAAATGGCTAGAGCAGCTGGGAGAAAATAGCCAGGCTCCTGTGAGCACAAAAAAACAAAAAGTTAGCATGTTTGGCATCAGGCAGCAGAAGGCACAGAAAACCATCAAGAGAGGGTCTTGCTTCCTGAGAAACGGAGGAGAGCAGAGCAGGGATACGGACCACGAGAACATGGGGTTGGGAGAGGAGACAAACCTCGGGTGCCTTGAGGTCTCTGGTCCTAGGTGGGGCTTGTCACAAGGGCCTGACCTCTCCTCTCACCCCTGTGTATGCAAAAACCTCCCGAGGGTGCATATAAACTTCCAGATCCTAAACAGCCCCGTGACAAATAACTTTCCTCACTGAAAGAGGCAACTATTGTGAGTTGCTCTGAGTGACCCAGTTATGTCGACCCCAGTCACTTTGCAGGAAAGAGAGGCTGGAAAGAGCTTAGAGGTCAGGACAGCTGTCTGCAAGTCTATGGAAGATGTCAATTAGAAATAGGCGGGTAGCCCAGATCTGATGCTCCGTCTCCCAGACATGCCCTTTCCAGAGAAGCTCCAGAGACGTCACTATCATGGCTGCGGTGGCTCCTCCCACAGGTCTCATCTGCTCCCCTCACCATGACTTCCAGCCCAGGCCTTTCTGCAAGCATGATGTTGGGATTCTAGGTCTCTTCAGGGCTTTCTAGAATGACCTCACTCCCCTGGCTCTGAACCCTGATATTACAAGTCACCTTAGTTTGTCTTCTGACTATCACAGGCACAGATGCCTCCGTATGTGAACTTAAATCAATGTTTTTGAATGTAAAAATGGTGTTTTCTCAGTCTCTGTCCTATTGCATTTTCTTAGAACTGGACCAATGCTTAGGCTATTGCTTTCTATTGTATGGATGAAGAGTTAAAGAAATGTATAAATACAATGAGTCAATCTATATATAACACTTGAAATCAAATTTGGCAGGTAGAAAGCCAATAGGAATGCTAGTTGGTGTTGTTACTTTTGTTATTATTATAATTATTTTAATAGCCATCAGGCCTCTCCTGCTACATAGTTAATGCTCAGAAAATGTGAATTGAGTGATGCTTTCATACCCATTAATACACAGGCAATGTCCCTAAAATATATATTACAGCTTCTCCATGGAAGCCTTAATTTTTATGAGCTTCCATTTCTAAAGTCTCTCTCTGGGAATAAATATTGCATAGCTATTGCTACAAATTCTCCTTGTAAACAGGAAGTAATTCCGAAACAGTTAGGTCACAGTGTAAAGAATGAGGGAGAATGAGCCCAAGCCAGTCGAATTACCAGCCTCGTGCAGTTCACACTGTCTCCCCACAGGCCATATCCAAACCACAGGCTTTCTGTGGCACAAGAATCATGGGCCTTTGGAGATTCCTAACAGAGTCAGAATTCATCTGGGTCTCTCAAAAACGCCAAATCACAATGTAGTCAAACGTTCATCTCTTCCTTTGAAGGTAAAAAAGGGAGAAGAGCATTTGTTGCTCTTTTACCCCACCCCACCCCAGAGATGTATCCACAAGGCAGGAATGAGTTCCAGCTGTCCTGGACCAAACATGGCTGGAAGTCGGTGGTAACGCTCATCTGACTTTTGAGGGATCAGCTCTAGCTGTGAAGAGGTAACACAGCACAGGCTGAGTCCCCGGCCCTCACCAGCCCCGCTGGCAGCAGCAGGGCTCCAGGAGGGCTTCTGAGGAGGCAGTTTCATGGGCGACTGATCACGCCACGGTCAGTCAGAGGCATCCATCGCTGCTCTCGACCCAGCTGCCTCTCCAATTAATGCAAAGCTGTTTAGTTAGTGCCTTGAGAGTTGGGGCTGAGGCAGCCTACAAGAAAATTCTATGAGGATAAAAGCAAAATCTCTCCATTCCCCTTCACAAGATGTTTTTGTATGTTTGTTTTCATTTTTGGGTTTACCCAAAAAAGGAAGAGGATGGTAATAATCTCTCTCCATCACAACTCTGAGAGATGTTTATTGAAGCCAAAACCTCTCTTGATGTTTGCCAGTTGCTAAATAGGAGTTGTGTTTCCTGCCAAACACACCCACTCTTTTGCAGTGCTTATAAATAGATTATATATAAATAGGATAAGTTAATGCTGTTCATCTGATGAAAAGGATTAAAACAGATGAGTACAAAATTAAGGTAAAAGAGGATGCTATTGGAGTTTGTGGGAAAAGCATCAGAGAGACTATTGGACTAGAATTCTGGGTACCAGATACTGGAGAGAAAACTACCCTTATCCTGAGGGGCTTGTCATTGGCTTCCGCAGTAAGATTATAGACCCCAAATAATGTTACTACATATAGAGAAAAAAAAGGAGAGATGATAGATTGGCAGGTATCAGACAGACAGAAACACACACACACATACACACACAAAGACAGTGGAATTTAAATGCTAAACAAACACATTTCAGTGTATGTTCCAAATACTACACGAGATGTGCTTACACTAAAAATTATCCACTGTTTAACTGAAATTCAAATTAACTCAGTATTCTATGTAACTCCATCCCCAGAGCATTGCACTGACTCTGGGAAGACAATCAGTTGCGTCTGGAGGCACACTGACCCACAGGCCAGCCTCTCTCCTGTGCCACTTAGGGTAGGAGCAGATCTGCTTAAATTATGCACAAGTTCAGGACAGATCCTCTGTTCCAACATGGTCAGGGGCCAACACGCTTGTGAAATCTGTCACTTCAGCATGCTGAGCTGGAAGTACCTGTGATATACCCATCAGCATGGTGAGCCAGTCACATTCCAAAATGAAAATGTCAGAGTTGTCAAGAACAGATGAGCCTGTGCTCTACACCTAGTCTCCTTTGTGCTTAGTCTATCCTGGGCTTTTACAAACTAAGCTCAGTAAATTCTCCACCCGCAGCTGGTACTGTCACTTGGCCCCCTGCAGGAAACTCCAAGTGTCACACGACTAGGAAAAGGAGATGCCAAGATACATAGGAAGCCCTGAACTACTTAACTGCCCAATAGGCACCGTTCTATCTTACCATTCCATGTGATGTTTACTCAGTTACTAATGTAAGGATGTGTTAGCTATTGGGGACTGAGTCAGCTAATGGTAAGGGATGATGATAAAAGACAATGGATTCGAGGATTGTTAAGAAGACAAGACAAAGGCATGGAAGAATAACAAGTAAAATATTAAAGAAATGTCAGAGCCAACATGTTAGAAGATGTGAACATCAAATCCTTAGTATCAATAATGAAGTCCATTTTTAAAATGCACTACTTTATTCCAAGCATCAAGTGGGCACTACAACCTTCACAGTGAGAATGGGGAGGTGAACCACCTCTTCAAAGATACCAAACAGGAGTGCTAGGAGGATTGAGCCCATGTCCCCCATCCATTTCCTACACTCTGGTACACTGTTACACACACTTCTCCAAAATGTGCTTTTAAAAGGTGCTTCTCTCATTGTTCGGCTCATCTCAAAACACAAGCACAATCTCCTTCATGTGCCCTACTGGGGCTGTAGAATACTCCATAAAGGCCAATGAACAGAGTACGCCCATGCATACATAATATATGCATCTAGAAGAAGAGGGTCAACGCAAAACAAAATAAAAATAAATGAAAAACTTCAATACCATAAGGTCAAGGAATATCAAGCTCAATTGTTCATTTCTAACCCAGGAATTATCAAAAACCTAACAGTTGGAACTCATCTGAGCTTTGGAGGAAGTAGAAGAAAGATCCCCCATGCTTTGATTCAATGCACCCTTTTTACAGCAATTCCATGTGTACATGGGAAAAAGTGACCATAGCAGCCTACTTTGCCTGCATCTAAGTCCTCTGCTGCTCCATGCTCAGACAGCTAGAGGCAAAATGGTTAATAAGGCAAGATCACTGTCTGTCAGCTGTACTCTAGGGCAATCAAGAAGTTTTGCTTGTAAGAGAAGCCGTCTTTGACTACCATATGACCAAATCAGTTTTTAAAATATGAAAACCTATACTACCAGAAGAAAGGTGGAGAATCAGGGTCTACAGAGAACAGGAAAAAACAGCTCAACAGATATAGACAACAGGCACCATTAGATCTTCTGACCAGCTTTCTGTGTGGAAGCTCTTCAGCTCCAGTTATACTTGATACTTCAGTTCCAGGGACTGAAACTTGGGTTGCTGTGGCCTGAATCACATAGGCAGTTAAAGAAGAAGCAAAACCTGATACTCTTGCCAAAAGAAAAAGAAAAACAAGAAAAGGCGAATAGATGCTTAGGTAGACAAAAACATAGAATGGTTACAAAGTATTAGGAAGAGGTTATGGTCATGGAGTTTGAAAACAGAGTTCCAATATTCTAATCCTGGCTCTGAATCTTATTAACTGTACAACCTTGGGTGTGTTATATAACTTTTCTGTGCCTATAACAAGGGAATGATAACACTGTATGTCTCATTTAGTTGTGGTGACAATTAAGTTTAACCCATGGAAACTATTCAGAAGGAGTGTCTGCTATGTTGTCATCATTTTTACCACTGATACACTATGTCATCATCGCCCACCATGATCTGGGGGCTGTGTCACTGCAGCACAACCCACCCTACCCTGACGATGGCGTCTGACCTCCATAACCATTTAGTGCATTTCCATGAACACATACTAAGTATCTACAAGTGCCAGACTCTGGGATAGGCACTGACTACTCTGAGAAAACAGTCTTTCCCTGTTAAAAAAAAAAAAATGTAGAATTTCAACAAAACACAGCATTTAATACATTCAATTCAACATCAAAAATAAAACATAGAAACACATGTCCAAGAGGCACAATTCCTATAAAGTTCTCAGGTTTTACTAGTATCTGTCATACAAATTTATTCCTCAAAATGTAAACATCTACAAGCACCTATGCCTTCCTTCTGTGAAGCAACATTTATACCACATATGTGCTTAATTAATGTGCATACTAAATGTTTAATGATAAGAACCTAAACAACTCCTCTTGCTACAGTAATATAACAGCTAATGGGCCACTGGTGAACTAAACAGTAAAAAGAAGTACAGAATTGAGTCAACTAAATCCATAGGTCTCATTACCAAGAAAGGGATAAAATATTCTATACCAAAACCAATGCACAGACACTGCCAAAAGTCACAGCCAAATACACAGATTGAACACAAAGAACAGCTGCAGTGAAAATTTTATGCTCTTTATTACAACAACTACTCTAAGGACTAGATTTTAAATGTAATCACTGGTTTCCTCATTTGTCAGCAGAGATCATCACAGCTGACCACAGAGCCAGACAGATGAATGGGAGTCTAGCTAACAAAAATTATTCATGAAAGTCACAGTTTCTGGTGTAAGGTAAAATAAATTGACATCACAAAGCTAAATTCTGTGTCTTGTGCATAAGCATTATTGCCTAAGCAATTGTGACATAAAAGACATACAGAAGAAATTAGATTGGCCCTTTAAGCTGCAGAATGCTCCTTGCAGAGGCAATCTGATGAACACAGCTTCTTCAGAGAGTTGAAATGGTTAACATGTTACAGGCTTGCTAGGGTTAAAGGGCAGCTCACTACATGAAGTCTGTAGTTGTGAGCGACAGTCTAGTCCTCCTTCTCCAAGACAAAGTAAAACTCACATTTAAAGGATAATATGGAGATGAATTTTTGTTCAACCAAATCTCTATGGCTCACAACATGACATACTAAGGACTGATTAGTCTCAACCCTTACACATAAGTGATTCTAGTACTGGAGACTATCACAAGAATAACCGTTAACTGGGCTATTTGGATCCATTAAAAAAATCCATTTTACCTAAAATATGAATAGCATCACTGAAACCAAAGTCCAGGCTAGAAAACACCATTTTCAGAATTATAAAATCTTTACATATTAATTATGTATTAGTCTCATCTTTAAGAACCATGTGTGTTGGAATTATAGTCTCTATTCAAAAATCATGTGGATTTTTGTCTGTGATGTGCAAATTAAACATCTCCATATCAGCAATTGAAGCTTTTACTTAATTCATCATTTCCAATCTGATGAGGGTTCCACGCCTAGGAGGCTTCTAAAGGTCAGGCCTGATTAGGTGGGAGCAATGTGAAACACACACGAGGATCTAGTCCTCCTGCCTTCATTATCTACTCTCAGTTTCCTTTACAGGAGCAGTTTCCACTCGTTATTTGTTTCTTACTCATATTTCCATACCATTGTTCAATGTGGCACATTTTGATACATAGGACCTCATTACCCAGGACTAAGACAAAACCACCTTACAGTAATCCCAGCACTCGGGAGGCAGAGACAGGAGGATTGCTGAGTTCGAGGCTTGCCTGGGCTACATAGTGAGCTCAGGGCCAGCCTGAACTACAAAGTGAGACCCTGTATCAAAAAAAAAAAAAAAACACCTTATAAGTGCTATTATGGTTTATTTTCTTGCTTTAGCCAGTAGGATTTTTCCAAAGTATAACTTATTTTGCATGTTAAAAATTTACACAATTGGTATTTTATTTGTCCATGTGATAAGAGCTACATAAAAATATATCAAAATATGTGTCTGTATAAAATAAGTATGTATAGACACACAATGGATAATACCAGTTTTCAGTTAGTTAAACTTAGTTATCTTTATCAACTGACACTAAGTGGCATCCACAATAAACTTGTAATTAAAGGCACCAATCAGCATATAGATGATACAAAATGTCTACATAATATTCATCTCGTTCCTACTTCTTAACAATAAAGCCCAAATTTTATTTGAAGTACCAATGTACCAGCTGATGTACGTTTCACAGCTTCCCTTGCAGCTAGGTATAGAGAACCAACTTATGCTCAGTGAAATGCATGCAAAGGTCATTGATTGGGATAGCCCAGAAATACTTAAAAGATAACAAAAGACTGGTACATCACCTTTTTTGCTTGCTCTTTTTCTCTGAAACATAGAAACAATGCTTGGAGATTCAGCTACTGCCTTTTATCTTACAGATGAAAGCTTATATAATATAGATGGAAGTAGAGAAAGACTGAAAAGATTTAGCTCCCTAAGAATTTTTAGAGCTACTATACCAGTGTTACCAGTATAGAAACTCTTTCTAAGCTTCATTTATAAAGATTTCTTTTAAATCCCTTAATTGTTTATTTCAGATGTATTTGATGGGGCCAGAGATTTAGCTCAGTGGTTCTGGTGCTTGCCTAGCAAGCACAAGGTCCCTGGTTCAATTCCCAGTAATCACATACAACAACACTAGGCGTGGTGACTCACACCCACCAACAGTCAATATCAAATACCACAGTGCTGGGCATGGTGGCTCATGCCTGTTATCCCAGCACTCAGAAGGCAGAGACAGGAGGCTTGCTGAGTTCAAGGTTTGCCTGAGCTACATAAAGAGCTCCGGGCCAGCCTGAACTACAAAGCAAGACCCTGTCTAAAATTAAAAAAAAAAAAAAAAAGTATTTGTTACCTACTTCGGTATGTATAAAGAATATCTTATTAAAGTTAAAATAATAATATAAAAGCCCACTATCAGTGAATATCTGATTGCAATTCAGATTTTATCTGAACACAAGTAGGATTTCCATCCCCAATCTTTATTTTAAGAAAAACAGACAGGTTCTTGCAGATACCAAAAACTGAAAAGATTTTATCTGACAAAACCCTTCAAGTCCAGGGTTAATGAGGTTCATGTTGATGAGAACTAGCTCTAGCTGTTAAGTAAATAATAACACCAGCAGACACTTAGAGATTTTCCTCTGTGAAATTTATAGCAAATTGAAACGATCTCTATGGGGTAGGTAAAATTACTGACATAATTTTATTGACAGAGAAACTGAGTCATCAGATCATTAAATGTCTCAGGGTCCACTTAGTGAATACCAAGATCAGTTAAAAGAGAATTTAGTCAGGTACTAAGGCCACCAAAGAAGATTAGTATTTAAAATGCACAAATGCACACACTCTCCTACTGAAAAAAAAGAGAGAGAGAGAGAGAAACTATATACACGTGTTTTACAACAAAGAGCCCTGAGTTTCTCACTTCCTAAAGTCAGTGACTACTCCTCAAAGCCACAATCCTGTCTGAAGTCTCCCCCCACCAACTCCATAACTTCACAGAGCAGGCACCTGACAGACACCCAGGAAATGTTTGCTGAAGATGTAGCCCTGATCTAGATTTTCCCCATGGGGCACCAGGCTCCTCAAATCATTCACCAGAAGCTATTCTGCTCCTGCATCAGAACAACTACTTCTTAGCCTCTGCATTCCCACCCAGGCCCCTTCTGGCCTGGCAGACATGGCACTCTTCAGAGGTCCTGACCGCCTTAGATTCACACCACCTGGCAACATCCATCTTCCTTCTGAATCATTTTCAGTATGAACATGGAAATGGCTTGATGCTAGAATAATTGATGGTTATTATATCTCATATATAAAATGCTTGATTTCATGGCTGTGTCACTATTTACAAAACACCACCCACCAAAAAAATTGAAAATGTCCTGAGTACTGTCCTTGCTAGAATGGTCTGTTCCTATAGAAGACATGCACGCCCACAGAGCTCTGGGCAGCTGTGGAGTGAGTCAGTATGGTGATGCCTGCTGTCCTCTTGCAGGGCCATTATGAATGGACGGCATCTGACCATCTCCTCTCTGCCTCTGCCCTGCAGGCCACAGTGGCTACTTGTCTTAAACTGGGGTGCTTTGACAGGGCATTTAATGGAGGTGGCCCTGAGGCACAGAACTGGTTTTACTGAATCAAAATGCTGTAATTTCACTGAAAACCTATCATCCCCCCATTGCTGAAGGTCTCGCAGGCTCTTGTTTACAACAAGTGGGTGAAGCGAGTTCCCACAGCCACTTAGCAAGTCCAGGGGCAGGCAGGGTTTTCTATAATCAAGTCCAGTGGCCATGAGACCTTTTTTTTCTGCCATTTCTCTCTCTCTCATTCTCTCTTACTGTCTCTTACACACACACACACACAGGCACACACACACACCACCACCACACACAAGTTTTCTCAAATGGAATCAGGAACTATCCACGGAAAGGAGCCCTGGCAAAGCAACGGGTCTGAGGAATAAAGTTAGGAAAACACAAATGAATTGCTGCCTGGGGAGATAGGCTCGAGATCTGTTTTCAGCTTCTCTAAATGAAAAGGAAAGGCATGTTAACGAACATTCATTCCCATTGCCAGTCTACAGGTAAGCAAGAGACTACTCTGTCAAGACTCAGATAAAGGAAATGAGTAACATAAAAGAAAAGGAAGCATCTCACCCCTGACCCGAAAGCCCCAAGTCCCCATGTGGAACTACTGCCATCTTCCGAAGCCCTCTGCCTCCATCTGCCATCTCAGGGCACCCAGAAATGTCAGCTCAATAGTAATGGCTTCAATCTTATGCAGTCACTTTATTTCCAAGACTGATGTTATTTTTGAACAAAAGGGAGGAGCAGATGACAGAGATGAGGTTATTTACAGAAATTAGTTGGAGAGGGAAAAAAAAGCCATGTGAGTCTAAATGGAGAGATTATCAACACAGAAAGATGTGTCAGAGCCTAATAAGAAAGACAGGATGTAAGCACTAGATCTGAATAGAACCATTAGCAGCATGGGAGAGAAGCTGTTTACTGTATTAAAGCTACCTTTACTGGTTGTATAAAACAAAAAAAGGATTGTATTGGGGCCATCACACTCTCATCTTTTCAATTACAGAGATAGAACAATCTCAGATTCCGAAGCTAACTACAAATCAAAATTGTGTTATGTTATCTGCTGAGACACAAATGGAAAATAAATACTGTTAACTGTCACTTTCCATTAGGTAACAGAAATTCAATTACATTTCAAACAAGCCTCCATGTCAACAGAATAAATCTGTTTCATAAATGAGCAGGTAACCATTTTTGATTCCAACTTCCCAAAGGGAAAAAATCAATTTTAATCACAATTCTTCAATTTTTTTCCATATGAATGTTTTGGAGTTGAGTACATCATCTGGTCTAATAAACTGTGCTGTACATGAGAAGGAAAAAACTTGAAATTGGTTGTTTTTCTTTTCTGATGGCTTTTAAACCAGAGATTTTGCATGTCCAGTTTAACAGAACTCGGTACTGTTCAAACGTTCTACCTTCAAAAACAAATGCCACAAAGCGGGGTGCACAAGGGCAATTCTTTCTGCCTTGGGGTTAGTCCCAGTAAGAAATGTACAGAGGGACTATCAAACCATGTCAGTGACAGATCTTTAGTGGTAAGCCTCATCTCGACTCCCCTGAAATGCAAGGGGAATCTGAAAAGACAAGTTTCTGTTCTGGAAGATTCAGTCAACCAGAGGACAGGCTGACAAATCCAGGATGACTGGGAGAACTTAGAGAAAATTGTTCACTCAGTACAAGGCTATTTTGATCTAATAAATCCTTACTGATTGCCTCTTGTGTTGCAATGTACAGCTTTTTGGAGGGGAGCCTTCTGCACTAGCTTGAAATCTGAGGGCTAAAGGATATTTTCAAGAAAATGCCCCAAAACTGATTATAACTTCCTAAAGGACTTTTATAATTGCTCCAGATGGAGTATTCCTGATAACTATTACTTAGAGTCTTACAGTGACCCAGGAATTCTAGCAAGTACTTTGCAAGAACTGTTGATTTATTCCTCACCAGCGATCCTGTGAGGTAGACCTTAGTGTTGTCTGAGAGAGAGAGAATGCAGTCACTAGGGGGTTAAGATTTTGGACTGTTGTTGTTGTTGTTATTTTTGAGTTGTTTTTCTGTTTGTTT
This sequence comes from Thryonomys swinderianus, assembly GCA_004025085.1. Classification (NCBI taxonomy): domain Eukaryota; kingdom Metazoa; phylum Chordata; class Mammalia; order Rodentia; family Thryonomyidae; genus Thryonomys; species Thryonomys swinderianus. The sequence continues at coordinate 20,029 of PVIC010010716.1, forward strand.
TGCAGTACTGGGGATCAAACTCAGATACTTGTGTTTCCAAGTTAGTCACGGCACCATTTAAGCTAAATCCCCAGCCTCAGAGGAGATTTTTACCCAAGATGCACAGCACATCTATGGCAAGGTTGGATTCAAACCCGGCGGGGTGACTCCAGAATCTTCTTATAAGCATCCTTTTACCAAATTCAACCCTTCTGTCCACAGCAATGTTTTCAGGGCTCTATGTGATACTACATGATTCATCCACCAAATGAGAACAATTTTGAGAATGACAGCTGGTCTTATTAATAATTGTACCAAAACAACAGAAGCAAATTGAAAATGTCCTTGGCAAATGGGGACATGTAGTCCCTTTAATGATAAGGAAGGTATACACAGTTATAAAGATACTTTGAGTGATAAAAGGAGACCTGAGGGAAAGGCATAGGTTACTGACTTTTAAGAAAGAAAAATGAGCACTTAATAACCTATTCATTCAAAAATAGTAGTAAGCACATGCTATGTGTCAAATACCACACCCATTGCTAAGATTATGACTGAAAGAGTCAAAATCCCTGCCCTCTTAAGGTTTGCAGTTTTATTGTGAGGATCAGAATCAACTAAATGAGATAATAAAAAATGGTTGTTTGAGGGCAGTCTGAAATGAAGTACATGTATGGCGTGCTGTGGCTGAGAACAAGGATGGTATAGTGGGAGTGAAATAGACCTAGATTCTCCTTTGGTTTTTCTTATTCTCTGTCCATGTGAACTTCAACACTTGAATTAATCACTCTGCCTCCAATTCCCAATTGATAAAATGTAACTAATCCCATCTTCTTTGCAACACGATAGTGAGAATTATAGATGATGTGTGTCCCCCCCCTTAGTATGACATGATGTTTGCTCTTCACACCTAAGCTAGATTCACAAACCAACAGTTATATAGGAGCTAAAGGACATTTAGCTGCCTGAATTTGTACAAAATCTGAAGGATGTGCCCACCTCCTATAGACAAAATCTGAATAACACAAGATGTAGGGAGTGGTTAGAATCCTAAGTTAAAATAACCAATAAAAGGGGCCAGAGATTTAGCTCAGTGGTTCCAGTGCCTGCCTCGCAAGTGCAAGGTCCTGAGTTTGATCCCAGTAACCACATACAATGCTGGGCGTGGTGACTCACCCCCACCAGCAATCAATACTACATACCAACAGTGCCAGATGTGGTGGCTCACACCTGTAATCCCAGCACTCGGGAGGCAGAGGCAGGAGGATTGCTGAGTTTCAGGCTTGCCTGGGCTACATAGTGAGCTGAGGGCCAGCCTGAACTATAAAGTGAGACCCTATCTCAAAAAATAATAATAGCCAGACGTGGTGGCTCACGCCTGTAATCCCAGCACTCGGGAGGCAGAGACAGGAGGATTGCTGAGTTCGAGGCTTGCCTAGACTACATAGTGAGCTCAGAGCCAGCCTGAACTACAAAGTAAGACCCTGTCTCAAAAAATAATAATAATAATAATAAAAGCAGATGGATAACAAAGACATGAAGTCAGTATACCCACGGAGCCCTTAACTACGTCACAGATTTAATCCAAGACCTTGGACAGCACCACATATTCAGCACACTGGTCTCCTTATCTGTAGTTTCTGAGTGATGATCAATGACAGAGGATGGTAAACTAATGATAAAGGGCTTGACCACAAATATTTTAGACTTTACAAGCTATATCACTGCAACTGCTCAACTTTGTTATTGCATTAAACATGGCATGCAATATTAAAACTCTATCCACAGAGAGTTTACCAATTCTTGATCTAGGCTTTGCACAAAGTAATGAAAAGATGACCAAAGCAGGAAAGCTAAACACTGACAACACAACAAAAGAGCCTTTACAAAAACAATGTAGTTCTTTTTTACATCTTAAAGAAAATATTACCATTATCATTAAACTTGCCTTTATGGGATCAGGAGCACAGAAAAATTCTATCACTTTCATAAATCTTAGCATCAATTTCATTCAAGCAGGAAATATGAGTGTATGCAAACATTGGAGAAAACTGCAGAGCTCTATGGAGCTAAATCTTCTTAAATTTGGGCAGATAACAGGAACAAAAATGTGATCATTATCTCAGTGAAGTCCCACTGACTGTGAGAACCTCCTTCAAATTGAATCAAAGTTAACCTCTCACCTTTTTTTTTTTAGCCATTTTCCCCATCTGAAAATGTTCATCAACACAGGGATATTCATAAAATTCAAAGTTGGTAGAGGATTCCTGGGCTCTGGTTCTGTTATGTTTTGGGTATAAAATGCTCCCAAAGCTACTTGAGTTAAAGGCTTGCTTCCCAAACCATAGCACAATTGAGAGGTAGTGAGAATTTTAAGAGACTGGCCCTAGTGTGGGGGCTTCAGCTCTTGGGGATTATATCCTTGACAGAAGTAGTGGGAGTTTAGTGGGGTCTTTTTCTCTTCCTCTCTCTTTTTATTTTTCTGCTATGTACTCACCACTAAACTGTGATCTCTCACCACAGGCCCTCCAAAAAACAGAACAAACTGCCAGGCATGGTGGCTCACACCTGTAATCCCAGCACTCAGGAGGCAGAGACAGGAAGATTGCTGAGTTTGAGGCTTGCCTGGGCTACATAGTGAGCTGAGGGCCAGCCTGAACTACAAAGCAAGACCCTGTCTAAAAAAAAAAAAAAAAAAAAAAAAACAGAACGAACTGATCGTGGACTGAAACCATGAACCAAAATAAGTTTTTCCTCTTTTTAAATTGATTGCCTCTGGTATTTTGTATAGTAACACTAAGCTGACTAACACAAGTTCCAAATCAAAGGCCGGTACCTTTGGTCTTCTCCCTGGAGATCTCGAAAATTATTCTAGAGATAATGTCATTAAGAAGAAAAAGAAGGGTCAGTGATTTAGCTCAGTGGTTCTGGCACCTGCCTCACAAGTGCAAGGTCCTGAGTTCGATCCCCAGTAACCACATACAATGCTGGGCATGGTGACTCATGCCCACCAGCAATCAATACCACAAACCACAGTGCCAGGCATGGTGGCTCACGCCTGTAATCGCAGCACTTGGGAAGCAGAGATGGGAGGATTGGTGAGTTTGAGGCTTGCCTGGGCTCCATAGCGAGCTCAGGACCAACCTGAACTTCAAAGTGAGAGCCTGTCTCAAAAAAAAAAAAGAAGAAGAAGAAGAAGAGAAAGAATATTAGACCAACAAACCAATAGAATCTTAGACATGAATTCAGGTTCTCTGAAAATTCAAATTATATTTTATCACTATTGTTTCCTCCCAAGAAAAAGAATGTACCTGAGTATTTAATAAACTCATTGAATGAGTAGATGGATGGATTACCAATAGATAGATAGATGGACAGGTGAACAGACAAATGGATGGTTGAAGTGTAAATGAAGCTGTCAGTAGCATTGCTTTGAATAATGATTAGTATTTTCAAATTAATATTAGAAGGAAGAAAAGAAAAAATCATCAGGACTTTAATTAGTGCTAGCAATAGGATTAAGATAAACCAAACTATAGATAAGAGGCTAGCAAGGAGCCGGGGATTTAGCTCAGTGGTCCTAGCATCCCCTTGGCAAGTACAAGCTCCAGAGTTCAATCCTCCATACCACATATCACAATGTCAGGTGTGGTGACTCATTCCTGTAATCTCAGCACTCAGGAGGCAGAGGCAGAAGGACTGCTGTGAGTTTGAGGCTGGCCTAGGCTGCACTGTGAGTTCAGGATCAGTCTGAACTACAAAGCGAGACCCTATCTCAAAAAAGAGAGAGGCTAGCAAATCTTTCTAAATTTGACAGAGTATATAATCACACAGCTTATTGGAATATAGAAAATCTTTACCTTCTGAATCATTTTAACCTTCTACCACAAGGTCTTCTCTGGCCAGGAGTAGTGGCTTACTCCTGTAATCCTAGAACTCAGGAGGCAGAGGCAGGAGGATTGCCATGATTTCGAGGCTTGCCTAGGCTACATAGTGAGTTCGGGGCCAGCCTGAACCACAAAGTGAGACTCTGTCTCAAAAAAGACCCCAAAACGAAAGGTTCTCTCTGCCTTAACCACCATCCCCACCGAAAGGCAGTAATAGCATAATAACCTGAATTCCTTGGTGGAGCACACTGATAAAACCAGTACTCACACTAACTACAGCATGTCCTCATTCATCAGTCTAACAGTCCACTGGAAATGAAACAAAGTTAGCTAAGTTTCTTTCTTTGGCAACATTACTGATTTTTTTTATTCTCTATTTTTGATACCTATTTATTTCTCCAATTTTCTGAAGATTGATGGAATATTCACTGGTTTGTAGGATTTTCAAAATATATTTAATTCCTCTTTTCTTGTTTTTTTTTACTTATTATATTTATTGGTACATTATATATACACATCATGATTACAGTCAACATTGAGAATCTGTACCAGTACATGACATGACTTAATTCTCAATGAGAAAAAAATGAAAATTAATTCTTCTTTTTAATACTGTAAGGCCTTTACAAATTGCCAGTCCACTTGTCTGACTCTTTCTAGGGACTATACCTACAATCCTGCAGTACATACATCAGACATTCTTGCATAGTCAGTCCCCACAGGCTTCATAATGAGGCTTTCAGGGCTGGAGATTTAGCTCAGTGGTTCCAGCGCACCTGCCTCACAAGCACAAGGCCCACATACAAGGCTGGGTGTGGTGACTCACGCCCACCAGCAATCAATACCACATATCACAGTGCCAGGCCTGGTAGCTCACGTCTGTAATCCCAGCACTCAGGAGGCAGAGGCAGGAGGATTGCTGAGTTCAATCAAGACATTGAGATAGCACCTACTAAATTACTCTTAGAATACAGTTTCCTCCACTGATACTAGTTTTCTACAATAAGTATATATTCTTCTGCAAAAAGGAAACCATGCTTTTCTTTTCTTAATGTTTACTATCATTGGTACATGTTTGCAGTACACAATGATTACATTCCTCATGTGGAGTTAGCACACAACACGTCTTAATTCCTTTTTTCACGAGCAAACATTTTGAACTGCACAACATCAAAGGCACATGGCACACGGTTGGTATTGTACCATCCACTGTGGGGAATTTAAATCAATTGCAATACCCCTCCTTGGCCTCAGGAGGCTTTGTTCACCATGAAATAATTGAAGGATAGAAAGAAGCTGAAAACCAAGAGGAAGAGTTTGAGCCCTTAGTTAGCAGTGACCTGATGCTATCTGTTTCTTGAGCCTTCGCCCTGTCTTATCCTGACTCTTCCAGCTAACCTGCCTTCCCGTTCTTCAGGGTCCCACCAAACAGTACCACACCATCAATATTCCTTACTTCCCCGCTTTGGACACTGGGTAGGGACAGAGACCCTTGCTCCAGAGCCATGATGCCCAAAGCCTGTCTGGCCCTATTCACAGGGAGCAAAACCATCCCCTCCAGAAATTAAGAAGAAAAAAGTTTGGACAACATAGGTTCTCCAAGGCACCTTCAGGTTAACTTTTATTTAAATTGCTGGGTTAGATTCATATTTCCTTGCCTCTTTTCAATAACAGTAAATATTTTTGATGTGCATAATGTAGAATAATGAGTTATACTTTTACCAAAGTGTGCAGGTTGGGATTTATTTGCCTAGCGTTTGACTCAGAAAAACTGGTCACACTGTGGAATTAGATACAGCATGGACAGAAAGAACCACAGCTTTTACACTGCTTTCCGAAGACCTGAGGTCCTTTGGAGCTGTCTCCGGGGTCAAGTGTGAGAGTGAGAAGAAGGGTAATGGGCCTCCCACCTTGCTATAAATGGAGCTGTTTGAAGTTCAGTACAAGACTTCATTTGAAATAAAAGAGGCCAAGGTTCCCTACTGCTTAAAAAATTGTAAACTGGTGATTCTCGTTTTACTTCTTCACATCACAGATGAAAAAACTGAGCCTCCAAAAAGATGAGCGACTTACCCAAGATCATCCTTTTAATTAGTAATGGAATGAGGGCAAAACCTCAAAGAGGGGAGATGTCACAGTCTTAGTAGTAATTTTTTTCATCTTTGCACATAAGATGTTAGAAAAGAGAAAATGTTTGAGTTAAGGAGTTAAATATTTTTAAAAGATATAGCTTAGTAGTCCTGGCTTCATGCATTTATTCAGCGAATGCTACTGAGTACCTTCTCTATGCCAGGTGAAATACCAGCTCTAAGTTAGAACAAGGAGGACAGAAAACAATTCTGCATTTTTGGAGCTTATTTTTCAGCGAGGACAGTGGGGTGATGTCTAATACATAAGCAAAATAATTACAAATATTATGGCAGACACCATGAGGGAAATAAATAATGCAACATGGAAAGAAGTTCTACTGGGTGATTAGAAAAATTTACTTTAAAAAGTATTTGGTAGACAAGCATGGTGTCACACAACTATAATCCCAGCCCTCGGGAGGCTGAGGCAGAGGATAGCTATAGGTCTGAAGCCAGCCTACATAGTGAGTTCAAGATCAGCCTAAACAAGATATGAGGTTCTGTCTCTTATTCTTAATTAATAATTTAAAATACAATACAAATATAATTTGAATTACTGAGGAAGAGAAAGAGCCCATAAAGCAAAGAGTGAGGGAGCACTCCAGACAAAAAGAATGCCAAATACAAACAAGAGAAATGACAAAGATTCAGGGCTGTTCCAGAAACAGAAAAGGAGAAAAGATAGCTGAGACTTGGTGCAATGATTGACCAAGATGCTACTGGAAAGAGACTGAGACCAGATCACACATGGTCATGTGGACTGTAAAGCTTGGATTTTCTTAAGGCTATACTTTCAGGGATCATTTTTATAGTTCCTGACTATAAAGCTTGGATTTTCTTTTATGAGCAAGAAATGTAAAGAACTCAGAGTTTTTATTGAAAGAGTCATATAATCTGATTATATTTGAAAAACATATTGGCTGTTGTATGACAGTTTGAAGAGGATATTGGGTAGATGCAAAGAAGACCAAAATTGGAAGGCCACTATATTCATCGGTTACAGATAGTGTGGTAAGAAGTGATATTGAAGATGGAAAGAAGTGGGTGATTCAAAGGATGTGGTACATGTAAAGCCAATAAGATTTACTGTTGAGTTGAAGTTAATTAACAGAATATCAAGGGCAACTCACCTTTCATCATTAAGAAGGATAGTACCCCGCTGACTGAGAACAAGGGTGGGAGAATGTTTTCCCAAAGATCAAATAAAATAAATACATTGTGAGCATATTGGGTTTGAGATGGTGAGTGCATTTGCAAGCAGAGATGACAAGTACTCATTGGTTTCGTGCACCTGGAGCTCAGGAGAAGGCTGAAGACAGGAGATGAGAAGGTAGGAAGCATGAACCTAGAAATGGTGTTGAAAACATGAGTTTGAGGAGATCCACTTCCAGCGTGGGTGAAAAAGTTCCTATGAGATTGATTGTCCCGAAGGTAACAATCATAAACTCTAGAGAAAATAACAAAAACACTACATGAAGCCTCTAGAAAGTAAATAGAGCAGGTGGATTTGTGGACAGAAATCGATAGCAAGAAAAAGATATTGTCACAGGTGTTTATGGTTTTTAGCTGATTTAAGGGAAAAACATGTTCTTCTGGATTGAAAAATCAGATGAAGGCAAATTTTCAGCAAGCCTGAACTATAACTGGAACCAAATGAAAGGAGGTCATCTGGGGGGGGGGGGGGAAAGCAACTAACTGAACTAGGATTGTAGCTGCTACCTATGAAAAGGCTTTCTAAGTTTAACCAAGTTAGTTGTATACTAAATTGAAAAAAAATCAATGCTCTTTGAGGCATTTAACAGACATCAAATACACACAACATAAAACCTACTACATCTGGCATACAGGCTAAAATTAGTCAACATAAAAGGTTAGCAGGGTGCAATTAAGTATTGAGAAAAATAGTCAATGGAGATCAGCCACAAGATGACACAGATGCCGAAAGTAACAGACTTTAAATTTAGAGCAACTATTAGAACTTTGCCCAAGGAAGTTAAAAGAAAACATGGTTGAAATGAATGACTAGATACAATATCCTACCAGGAAAAACTAAAGATCACAGGGGAAAAACCATTCAGACTTCTGGGGAAAAAAAAAAACAAAAAAACAAAAACAGAAAAATCCCTAATTTCTTCCCCCCAAAATTAATAAATGGCCCTAACCACAGAGTAAAGTGGTTAGGAAAAATGATTCAATGAGCTTAAATATGCATCAATAAATATAGTATCTGTACAATAGATTTAAAAATTGGAAAAAATTAAAAAGCATCAGTACCATGTAAGACAATATAGAAGAAATCTAATAAATGTGTTGGTGGAAATATTAAATAAGATCACCTGACTGCTGGGCACCATCTTCCTCTGGCTGGAGGAAGAAGACAAGGGGCCAACACCTAACCTGAGGTATTGCAATATTGATGCAGATCAGTAGAATAAGAGTCACCCAAAAAGGTGGAAAAAGAATACAGAAATTTCAATATTTATCAGAAAATCAACACTGATATTTCATCTTTCTCTTTGCTTAACTCTGGGAATCTAGTCACCCTCTAACAGGGGAAATGGTTTCATTTATTAACCGAATTAATCCACTGTTAGTATAGCTCGCCCTCTTCTAAACTAGGATGTAACTGTCATACAAAGCACAATGGTCTGCAAAAACATTAAGAAACATGTTTAACTACAAGCTTTTCATTTTCCCATTTACTACTTCTTCCCATGATTAGACAATATATACCATTTTTTCCTTTTAATTCCATCTTGAAAAGTCCCCTGGAAAAAAAGGTATTTCAAATTTTAAATCCATAATCAGAACAAAAATGTAAAACAGTGACCAAAAAAAAGGAAGAGAGAAAGCAAGGTTCAGAAACTTATTAAGACCAAAGAAAAGGATCTTTCAAAAAATTGAAATCCATTCCAGTGTGAGGCTTACAGAAGAATAAACTTTAGCAGGTGAGATGTAAAGTATAGATTAGAAGGGATTAAAAATGGTGTTTGAAAACAAACAGCCAATGATAACACAACAAATAATATTAAATTCTTTAAGTACATCAGAAATAAGACTGCTGCAAAGGGACCAGGGAATCAGCTAGACAAGCAGTGCACAACAGAGATATTCAAAAGGATAAGGAATTTGCAGGCAAACTAAATAATGTATTTGCATCAGTTTTCACACTGGAGAATAAAGCAAGAGAGAAAAGGGAGGAAAAAATTTATTATGTGAAAGACAGGGCCGTCTCAAATGGAGACATCAAAGGGAGCCTCAAGTCATGAAACAGTAAAGAGAGGTATTTGCCAAGTTCCAGCCCATGCAGGAAGTGCTCACCAGAGCCTCCAGAAACACAAAGTGCCTGTAACCTCTGATTCCTTAGAGCTTCAGCACTTGCCATTTTTAAAAAGCTTTGTGCTGTGGTGAACTACAGGCAAGGTGAATTCTACCATACTTAGAAAGTTTACGCAATTCCGACAGTTGAAAGAATCTCCAAACCACAAACCTCCACCCAGTATATATCATAATCCAACTGACCTGAGGACGAGAAGTCAAACAAGAAAAGACAGTTCTAGTTCAACCCAGCCAAAAATATATAGGAATACAAGAAAATCAGACGTATAAGCTGCATACTTCTTATAAGAGAAACCCAAAGAATAAGTAAATGAAAGAGCAAAGTAAAAGAAGGGTGATAAGAAATGGGGAAATAGACCTTTTATGAAAGGAATGGGCCTCGAGATGGAGGGAGAGAGGGAGGGGATGAAAAATAATTGCGATGTGTTATGCGCACGTTCCAATTCCCCGTGATGAATATAATCGTTAGGAACTCAAACATGTACTAATAAAAATATTTTTAAAGGAAACGTCTGTAGATATAGAAATTCTAATACACTGCTAGTGAATGCAAACTTGAACCATCAGCATTAGGGAACATTTGTCATACCTAGTGGAGTTTCAAATGCGTATGACAAATGAACCATCCATTTCACTGCTAGGTACATACACTAGAGAAACTCCAGGAGAAATTACAAGGTTGTTTTTGTAAGATTATTTATATAAGTGAAAAACAGTCAATAGCATAAATATCTAAAACTAGGGGAATGAATAAAAGAATATATTCATACAATGAAACGCAAAAATAATTTTTTCAACTCCTAATTAGCCAACTCTGTATGTATCCATGTAGATAAGCTTCAAAATTACATTTTAAAGAAAACACAGCTGAGGAGAAAAGGAACAATATGATAAAATGTATATAAATTTTTTAAAAGAAGACCTCAAACAACTTATATGCATGTAAATATGAGTTAAAGTACAATAGTATGATATATACCAAGTCCATAATTTGGGACACCTGTGAAAATATTGGGAAGGGCACAAAACTAGGAATGAATTGAATGTGCACTTGACTTTATCAGTGAACGACTATATGATGGTGATTTGAATGTTGATGCCCCTGGAAATTTGCTATTGAAGCTTAATCTCATGGTGGTGGTAGTAATATGGGGTCTGTGAACAGTGATTAAGTCTTGGATCAGCACTTTACACAAGGGCTGGAGGAAAACAGGTTAGACTTTTTGGATCCTCCATCCCTCATAATGTCAAATGAGGGCATCAGTATAACACCATCTAAAGAGTGGGTCCTTTCCAGACACTGAGTCTGCTGGTACATTGATCTTGGTTTCTCAGTCTCCAGAATTGTGATAAATACATTTCTATCACTTACAGAGTTCTACTCTCTAGGGTTTTGTTACAGCAGCACAAAAAGACTAAGACAACTTACTTCTGAGGACCAAAATATAAAACAGATATTGTGAAATGGGAAGAAAATGTTTAAATGGGTAGAGAATCTAGGGAACAGAGCAGAGCAGAGGAAAAGAAGGAAGAGAAAGGAAAAAATGAGAAAAGTAAGAAAAATGAGGAGAAGAGTTGAAGGAAGGGTAAGAGAATGGGAATAAAAGGAATCAAGATACATCGTGTATAGCTACAAATTCCCCATGATAAATGTGATCATTATGTATACTAAAATATACCAATAAACTTCATTAATTAATTTTAAAAAGAAAGAATTAGAGAAAATGTGATGAGTGTTGACAACTGCCTATTCTATGTGGTAATTGGAATTTCAGTTGTAGTCCTTTCTGCATTTATTGTTAATTTTTAATTTGGAAAAATATGCTCAGCCATCATCAAGAAACAAAGCCTAACTTTATCAAATTGATTATCATTGATTGTACAGAGAGCTATTATTATCCCAAACTTAAAATTTGCCTTGGAAATTCAGAGTAAATGCAGGATGAGTCTTTTCTGCTAATGCAGACATATATCTTTGGTCTCTGTAGCTAGCTGCTTTCGACTATCTAAAAATTCACAAAGGACAATTAACAGCTACTATGGCTTCACTCCATTTTTTAGAACAAACAACTTGGACCTATGGAAGTTCAGGGGGAGAAGAAATCAAGGGTTCCATCTCTCTTCCATCAGGAAGGCTGTTTCTCCACCCTCTCAACATTCAGCAGTTCTCTTTGAATTGATTTTACAGAGTCAACCCCAGAGATGATGATTAAAAACAGGTTACATCTCTTATCAGTTCCTACCAATGATGATGGTAGCTTCCTGCGGTCTCCATTGAAAGGATACAGAAGCCACTTAATTCAGAAGGAAAGAATGTCATGACTGATCTGCAATGTCTTCCATGAGCACAGGAATAGAGTGAGGTATGGGAGGCAGTTCTAAGTCATTTTCTGTATCTGCTATCCCCAAGGTTTCTCTACCTGAAGAACATTGAGAAGTCTGAGGCTTCTCTGGCACACAAAAGCTGGAAATTCATGGTGTTTTATGCATAATGTTAGACTCTAAATATCTTCCAGAATTCTACCCAAGTCCAATGGACCAAATTAGCTGCAGATTCAACAGTAAGAATGAGACATGAGATATATCTATAAAACAAGTCCTCACTGATTAGTTCTGTCCAGGCTAAGATTTCACAAGCCAATGGCACCGTGCTAGTGCTTCTCCAGCAGAGCTATTTAACGATGTCAGAGGTATTCAGTTTTCACAAATGGAACATGCTACTGGCATTTAGTAAGAAGAGGCTAGGAATTCTGGTTAACATCCTATAATGCAATACATAGGACAACTCCCACCCCATACACCAGAAAGAATTGCCTGGTCCAAAATATCAATTGTGCCCTAGCTGGGAAGGATTTCCCTTAGAACAGACCAAACTAGATAGCATGAGATACCTTAATGTTTCCATTCTGGACCTCCTTTTCTTTAATATGATCCCTGCCCTAAAGCTCTGGACTTCATGATGAATCCTGGGTCAGAACGCATCCAAGGCCCATAAAAGCCAAGTAGAGTGCAGCTTCTGCACTCAGCACTTATCATTCTGACCTTAGTGGGCTCAGAGTTACTTCTGCTCAATTCATCTCTTCTCTTGAATCCCAAGAAGATTTTCAGGACCATTAAAGTTCTCATCTGTCTTCGTCTAGCTGGATGATCACAATTTCTCCTGATGCAAGGGGCTAACTGAAGCAATGCTACATTTGTCAAGACTGAATGCGTTTGCCACAGCAGATTCTATCTCAGATGAGCAGAGACAGCTGGACCAGGAGAGACAGATATATGGGCCAAATGACCAACCACATCTCAGAAGCTGCTGAGTCAGAATAGGGTCCATATCAAGATTCTAACCAGAACTTCTGACTTCAGGTAGCCTAACATCCTATAGGTTTACTTCCATCAGTTACTAATAGGTTTTTATTTGGTAACCTGCAGTCCTATACCTTTTTGTAGGAGGCACTAAGGACTGAACCTAGTCCTAGGACTGAGTTATGTCTGTCTTTTTTTATTTTGAAAGCAGATCTCACTAAGTTGCACAGTCTGGCCATGAACTTGTGATACTTCTGCCTCAGCCTTCCCAGTAGCTGAGATTAGAGACCATATACAGATTAGACACCATGCCCAGCACTATGACCAATTTAAAGCAAAAATGAAGAGGCATGATTATGCTGCTGAGGAATCTTAGTTGCAAATAGTCTTAGTTGCAAATAAACTGTTTCTCAAACATTAGTACAATATATTTTATTAAAACTCTGCAGGTCAATATTTGTAACAGCTTCTTTCAAATGAAACTAGCTCTACAGTCATGCAGGGGCAGCAGCAAAACCCTGAGTCCACACATAGCTGAGTCATCTACTCCTGCAAAATCTTCCCTTTGGCTCTTCTGAGCTTCCATTTCATCATTTGCAAAATGGGATGAATGATGTCTACTTTTAAAGGCTTATTGTAAGGGATAAAGGAGATCACATCTGCGTAATTTGCCTAGCATGTTGTAAAAACTATGAAAAGAATAACTTTTAATAGTCATCTGAGAAGGTAATGTATTCTTGATGCCACTGTGTCTTGGGCTAATGTAGTATAGTTACAGGAACAAATGTCTCAGTAGCAGAAACCATGTTCATTTTTGCCTTGTGCATAAATGAGTAGGAGGGTCAGGAACAGAAATTAACATCAAATTATACCTAAGCATTGGTCAAAGAACTTTATGGCTTACTCCTAACCTGCAATACTATGAGGCAGAAGATATCATCCCCATTATACAGGTGAGAAAGATGAGTTCTGAACTTTTAATTAGGTTGTGTATGTAGCTCAATAATATAGTACTTGTCTAGCATGCAAGGCTTGATCCCACCACTAAAAATAAAATTCAGGTAAGCAGTTGACTCAAACTCGGCTCACTGGCTACTCAACCCTGTTCAGTCATTTACTCAATCTAATGGTTTAGTTCTTCAGTGTTCCCCCTTGAAGGCTCATATACAGAAGGCTTGGTACTTGGCTGATGCAGGCGCTACTGGGACACGATGAAACCTGGAGGAGGGCTTGCCTGGAAGAATTTGGAATGTCATCACTTTGAAGATTTGGGGAACCTATCCCATCTCTCTTGCTTTCTTTGTTTCCTGGCCATCATGAAGTGAGTAGCTTTCCTTCCACTGCACCTTTCCGCCATGTTATGCAACATCACCATGGGCCCAAAGCAACTGAGCCAAGTAACCATGGACTGTACCCTCTGAAACCATGAGCTAAAATAAATCCTATCCCCTTATAAGCTCCTTGTATCAGGTACCTTGTCACACCAATAAACAGCTGACTACCACACTGATTCACACATCCACTAACAAACGTTGGGTTCTTACTGTCCTAGATACTGGAGACCCAGAGTTAATTCACTGAGCAGCTAGCTAGTGACTGAAAGAGAATTCACCTCACATCAGTCACTGAGCTATTTGCCAGCATGGAATGGGGAAATTGTGACCAGTCTAGTGGATCCCATAAGTAAATAAAAGCACATCACAAGTTTTATAGCTCCATGATAGGATTTTGCAGAGAAAGCTTCAAGGAAGGTGATGTCTCACTTGTTTGGGGCATTGGCAGTGGGACAGAGTTGAACAAACTGAAGTCTAAAAGGGCAGAAGTGACTTTAGGAGCCCGGCATTAGGAAGACTGGAGTAAGAAGGGATAACGGACACAAAAAAGGCTGGTCTTGAAAAAACACACAGTAAGACCAGCTCCCCGGCTTCCTGGAGACTGAGAACTCAGTTGTAAGGCTGGAGTTTTTCTCTTTAGAGCCGCTGCTGCCCTCTTCAACCTCAGCCCAGCCACAGATGAGCTTCCATCTTGACCCGAGCACCAGAGAAGAAGAAATTCCACAGAAAGGCATTTCAAAGCACCAACCAAGATGAACGTGCACTCTGGCCTGTTTTTTTGTTTGGGAAAATTGTGTGCTAAAAACAGCAGATAAAAAGGAATCTGTGGGCATAATTTATTTAGACTTTCTAAAGGCTGTTGAGAAGGTCTCTCTCATAGGAGGCTATTAAAGCCAGGCAGGCTGGTCAGTAACTACGGGGTAAAAGGTGAAGTTCTGTCGTGATTAAAGCCTTCTTAACCGAGAGGAACTATAGTGCAGGAATAAATAGCCAGTTCTCCGCATGGGAAGCTAAAAATAATGGGGCCACTCAAAGATTAGTCCTGAGGCCAGTGTTGTGCTATCTATTTTTAATGATTTGTCAAATAAGTACAGTAAATAGAAAAATGCAAGTAGCTAATGACAGGAGAACATGGGATAGAATGGAGAAGGCACTGAGCTGGGGGTGTTTAGGGAGTCTGCTCCTGCCTGGACATTTCATTATTGTCCTCTGGGCCTCAGTTTTTCTGGTTACGTGAGATATTTCTAAAATATCCCAGATCTGCTGGAAGAATAATTTAAACTCAACTTAAAGGTCATACTAGAAGGAATAAAAAGAACTAACAAAATCGAGCAGTCTATGATCTAAAGGAACATCAGAAATAGCAAAGCAAATACTTTCATCCTGTGATTATTATGTATCTTCATTATTTTAAAATAAGTGATAACCTGTCCCAAGAAATCTCCCAGCACCCTGGTGGTCAGCTTCATGAGAACGCTTCCTCATGTGACATCATCAAAAATGCCAACAGGGCCGGAGGGTTAGCTCAGTGGTTCCGGCACCTGCCTTGCAAGCGCAAGGTCCTGAGTTCGATCCCCGGTAACCACATACAATGCTGGGTGTGGAGATTCACGCCCACCAACAATCAACACCACATACCACAACGCCGGACGTGGTGGCTCACGCCTGTAATCCCAGCACTCGGGAGGCAGAGCGGGAGGATTGCTGAGTTCGCGGCGGCTTGCCTGGGCACCATAGTGAGCTCAGGGCCAGCCTGAACTACAAAGCAAGACCCTGTCTCAAAAAAAAAAAATGCCAACAAACCACATGCAGTATTTTTAAATACTGAAAAATACACTGAGAAGTATTATTAACCTATGGCCTAAATCAGCCTTCTGTCCTATTTTTGTCTCTGGTGGTCTCTCTGACACTTTATGTAAATCAAACAATAAATACTGATGGAGCTGAGGAAGTACAACTTGGAGACCCTTGAATATGAGCTCTCAACACCTGTGATCTGACTGGTAAATACAAGCACAAAAAGATAATGAAGTATTACTGCCTATGCCAAATTAATGACCCAGCTGAAAAAATTTAAAGGACTTCTAGACAAGGTAGGATGCAACTTTCACCTACAAATATGAATAACATTCCCTGGGCCAGAGAAAGAGAGACAGATCATCCAGATTCAAAAGAAAAGATAACAAGAAGGAAAAGGAAATTCAATAATTCAGTTGGGAGCAGAGAGGGGAAAAGAGAAGAGATCAGAAATAAAGAAACTCATCCATTTGAAAAAAAAAAGGTTCCATTTGTCTTCAGATGAGAGCCGCTTCACTGCAAAATGATAAAAGTGTCAAGAGAAGTAAAAAGTATGAATGAAATAATTAATAAACGATGTTCATGACGATGCCACATGGCTACTTTCATTTACCTTGGGCCAAAAGGCAAGACCAAGGAAACACTCCATGAAATTAAAGAAAGAAAAAAATAAATGGGTTGGAGAAATGCTTTTTTTTTTTTTTCCTTTTTGAGACAGGGTCTCACTTTGTAGTTCAGGCTGGCTCTGAGCTCACTATGTAGCCCAGGCAAGCCTCGAACTCAGCAATCCTCCTGTCTCTGCCTCCCGAGTGCTGGGATTACAGGCGTGAGCCACCACACCCGGCGGAGAAATGCTTTTAATGTAACACAATTAGCTTTGAGGATTCACTGCTATAGATACTACTTTCTCCAAGTAGTTTAGTGAGTTTTATTTTTTTAATAGAATTATATGCTCATACAAGTAACTTCGCACTTACGGCTAACGTTATTGGTACTCGTAACTCAAGGCCGACGTCTGGGGTCCAGAAGAAATGTTTTCCTCCCATTAAGTCTTTGCAGAATGAGTTGCATGCACTAAAAAAAGAACATGTTGCTTCACTCTAAAGTACCTGTTTCTATCCACAGGGATGGCTCTGATTTCATAGTAATTCTTCTTTTTTCCTCCATGTTTGTTGCACAAAAAGCTGGCTCATCAAAAAGAAAGACAATTGCTCTCCGAGAGCCTTACTAAATGCGAGTGTACTTCACATCACGTAAGACAAGGCCCCCAGCAAATACCAACAAAGGACAACTGGAATAACTAGCGCTGAACTGAATAGCTTTCTAAGACAAGGGTCCTTTTAAAGCAGTACTAGAGAAGATTTGTTTTCATTCATTGTATAAAATTAAATTTCGAAACAGTGAATTTCCTCAGAAAAGTCTTGACTTGCTGTGAACGACTGCTATGACACTTAAACCTTCCTAAGGCATTTTATTTCCTGGAGGCTTCAAGCAATGTTTTCTAAAATTATCATCTGTCTTCTGTTCCATATAATAACAAGGAAGGAAGGGAAGAAAAATTTATATCTTTTCTTTCTTCTAGAATAAATAATATGGCTTCTTCACAGAAAATAAATACCACAGTTACTTGTATGTCTTATAGATTCTATTTCTCTGTATTTATATTTACTAGGCCAAGTCTAAAGGCAGGCAAACAACCATAGTATTCAACATTAGTTATGATATATACACACCCCTTCTCTTACTTCTTGTTATATCTCCATAAAGCAATGCATTTAAAATGAAGGCTTACTTTTCACTCTTTTTGACATTTCTCAAATATACTTAAGAATCAGGAGCTTGAAAATATTTCAGCATGCAGTTAACATCTTTTGAAAACAAAGAGCATCCTTATAGAAAAACAGAGAGATGGGTTTTGATGCTTAAGCCTAAACAGGTGTATATCTCGTGAAAAGCTCAGTGAACCTCCTAGAATGATGTGAAAGCTTTATGTAAAAGTATCTCTCAGGGAACAGTTGGAGCCCTCCAGACTTGCAGATTTGAGGCAAGAACAACTCCTCAGGAAGACTGCAAAGATAAATGATAGGCCTCTGAATATGTTTGTTGTTTTGACAAAAACTGAATTTGTCCAAATGAGCTTAAGAGCCAGAAAATGACTCCCAGAAATCCTGCCCTAGTAGCCCTCTGAAGAAACAAAACTCTTTCAGCCATTTCCAGGAATGGTCCTTAGCCCACCAAGACCTCGAGCCCCCTGTTTCTCCCACCTCATCCCCCCTCTCCTAATGAAAAGTCACATGGTGGATAAAGACTGACTCCTCTCTGTGCAACCCCGAATTACCTAAGCAAGCTCCTACGAAGAGGAAATTCATTTCTCTGCTAAGTCATCATGTAAAGCTTCCAAAATAGAGGTGCCCTTCGAATTAAATGTGCTGGTGTCGATTCCCTCATCCTGAATGATACCGTGTAAGAAGGATCAAGTGATTAAAATGAAGCGAAAAGAAACAGAGGTCACCCAACACCTGGCTTTTAAAAACTTGGTATTTTCCAGGCCTCAGAATGCTTGGAAAAATAAGATGTGTGTGACGCAACTATCAAACCCAAAGGCCTTTGAACCTGTGTCCCATTAAGATGCATAATCCTATAATGATTAAGCTGGCAGTCTCTCAGTAGTTTGACTCATTTCTCTGCTAAATATAACTGGGAGGACAGGTTTTCCACTAGGAGCTACTGTATTACTTTCTCCCAAGTGGGAATCAGAAACTAATTTCGGTATGTAAAGAAATCAAGGCAAAAAAAGAGGATGATACAAATCTTTCCCTGACTAACTTCTTTGCGGCAATACACTGATGTCACCAGTTCCTTAGAACCCAGGGAGACATCAATAGAGATGTTTATGGATGGATAGGGCAGTATTTGCCAGAAACTGTAGAATGTGAAAAATCACCGTCTATCTGTACATGCAACTTGACTGCATTTAGTCATAATGTGTGACGATGAATGCTGGTTTGTATTGTTTAGCTCTGCAAAGGCCACTTCCAAAGAGACTAGCATTTCAGCTGACTGCTATTTCTTTCCAATTCAAATGAAAAGAGACTTAAGAACAGACAACAACCCAGCAGGACGCCTATTAGAATTCTTTGTAAGGACCTCACTTGCAAAGAGCAACTCTGGGCAAGTTCCTGAAAGAGAAATTATCAGGCTCTGACCAAGGTGCGCAAATCAAAAATCTCACTAGTTGCATACAATTGTTTTATTGTTTTCTTCTAGCAGAGATCATGGATTAATGGAGGACACAGGTGTAATAGAAGGATCAGCCATTTTGGGAACACAGCTACCCCCAAAAAGCCTTACAAGGAATTATTCCAGCCACAATACTGGAGAATACCTCTCCCACCGAGTTAAAATCGGCTCAAATCCATTTGCTCTTATGTGGAACTTCCTGATTATAGCCTCCACTTATTTTGCCCACATACCAAATCTGAAAATGATTTTTTAAATTGGTAACTTTCAAGCTGGCTTCACTGGTAGCAGGGAAACAAAATTATTTTCTGCCCTCAGTTGAAGTGTATTTAAAAAAAAAAAGCATTTGGTGAGAAATGCATTTTGAAAATGAAGCTTGAGTTTGTAGCTTCACTACAACGAGGAAGCAGAAAATAGTCAAACTTCAGCTTTCCTCTTGACAACCCTGATGGCTCATCTGGTAACACTTCAGACACTTTATTCCCCGCTGGGCTGTTCCTATGTGTCATTTATATCTTCACATTTTTGGAGGAAGAACAGTATGTCTTGGATGTATGTGTATTGTGTGTGCGTATGTGTGTGTGTGTGCATGTACGCACACGTGCAAGTACAGGGCTGATAGTAAACTCATATGTACTTGCAACAGACAATGGTGTCCAGAAATGGTTTATATTGGCTTTTCAAGAGCTGGTTGTTAAATTTTCAGAAATGTTACGAGCCAGTTGTTATCACGATGGTGGCTCGAAATCAACACTGGTGGAAGTACTCATACCAGAGAAATCAACATGCACACTAAGCCAGGACTTGAGGGGTTTTTCTGAAGAGTGGATTGTCAAACATATCCTAGCCCACCACTGGCTACCACAACACCAGCTGTTTATGCAGACGCCATCCTGACTGGGTCACGCTCCTACTGTGACCACTGTACAATACTTAAATAGCTCATACACTGTTGTCACTGCAATGTCTCTCTTTTCTTTGGCTGTAAGCTTTGAAAAGTAACGAATACTAGCGCATCATCTGTCATCAGAAAAAATACGTTTTGAGCATGAAGTTGAACCTAAGGTACTTTGCTGAATAAATTCTGGACAGCACCACTGCTGCTTGATCCCAAACAGATCATTTGGGAAGGAAGAAACCATGCTGGGCCTTAGAGAAAAATAAAATGGCTCAGTTCACACTGCTGCCTTGGGCCAGTCCAAACCCTGAAGTCATCCAGCATGGGGGGAGAGTTTGTAGTCAAAGCATGGTGAGACGGAGCCACTTATGTGTTCAGGCACATCAGAAGATAAATGATGGGAAGCCGCTGATAACACTGAGGCCCCCCCCCCCCCCCCCCCCCCCCCCCCCCCCACACAAGATGGAAATAAGCAGGCTCCCGAAGCAGAGCATTAAGACAAAGATCCACCAACATGTGATTTTTGTAAACAGAGTAATTTGGGCTTTGGGAGAGCATGAAAATTCCGTCCGGATTATAATGTCATCCACCATAGACCTTAATTTCTTCTGTCATGGAGAATATGATTAGGCTCAATCCCATTTGATTGTAGGGAATGTCAGTTCCCATTAGAGAAGAGCACTCAGAAACATGCGCCCCATGTTTAACCCCTTTGAGCAAGTACTTTTCCAGCCTAGATTGGTCACTTAAACTATTTACAGCATTTCAGTCCACGCAGATTGTCTAGCAGGTAAAGGGATTTGCTTACTCAAGTCATCTCACTTCCCAAGAGACTCTTTTTGTTTCACTGTCGGCCGAGAATGGTGAAGGTTACATTTTTGTTGTCATTGTTGTTTTCTTTCGTTTTGCAATTGAGGGGGGGCGCGCTGCCCACCCTGATCTGTAAGAAATCTCCCTCCTTGCACGCTGGACCTTGTTTTCCGTGCTCGATTCTTTGAGGGCAGCGCTGGGAAGCAGCGCCTGTCTGCCTGCCGGCACTGCTTGCCCATTCAGCCCATGCGCTGGCGTGTGCAGGTGCCTTCCACGGACGCTCCGAAATTACGGCTCCAGATCCACACCTGCCTCGGTAAACACCACAGCGTCGGACCAGCCACTTCAATTCCACTGAACCCTCCGCAGTTCAAACAGGGCACCTGGGTCACTCTGCGAGCTTAGCAGGCCCCGCTGACCTGGGCGGCCCTGCAAACAGTTTATGTTGGGGAGCAATCTAGAGATTTCCTCCGATAAGGATGCTATTACAGGCTGACAAATGTGGAAAGGAACAGAGGGGGCTGCTTTTGTCCACGCTGACCTAGGGTGAGAATGCTGGGATTATTGCTGATTGGGGATAAATGGCAACTGGTGATTTATTTGTTCAAGTGAAACCAGCCAAGTTCATCCCTCAACACCATCTCTCATCTCTTTAAGCTTTTTTTCCTCCTCAGACAAAAAAAAAAAAAAATTAGCAACTTTGGAAACTTCAAATACCACCACCCATGTGAACCCCGTTACCTTAGGATAAAATCTGCAATCTCTAATGAGCCTTCAAGGCAACAGGATCCTGCTTGTCTCTCCAGGTCCTCACATACTGCGGTCACCACTTGCTTTTCTGGCTACCCTGAGCTCCTCTCGGCTGCCAGGCCTTCTCCTAGATTCCTTCCCCTCCCTTTACCTGCCATCTTCTCTTTGTCCGTTGTGTGCCAGGTTGAGTATCACCTGCAGAGCTGAAGCCAGGTTCTCACTTACATCTTCAGGAGTCCTGTGTTCATCACAGTCCACACAACCACAGATAATAATTCATTGGTGATCATTGCTTTAAAACTCTTCTTCACCACTGCTGGGGATTCCATCTGTCTTACATGTGTAGCACTTAGAGAAATGCCATCACCTTCATATATCAAAGGCACGGATGAATGGACTAGGTATGTAAGAGACACTGCCGTCAATGAGACAAACTAACAAATCAAAGTCAACAGAACAAAACCTTCAGATTTCAGATGTACACAAACTAAAAGGCGAGTTTTCCCTCCAAACTCTCTTCCCTTCCCTATCATTCTAGCACAAGGACTTCAGACAAGGCTCTCAGCCTACCAAATATCATCTTCATGAGTGAAAGTGATGCACACATTTTGTGTGCATTCCTATGTGTGCTCCACCCACCCATTATCCTCATCACAATTCATAAAACATGGTGGTGAATTAAAGAGGCCTTAGATGCACAAATTCTGTAATATTTCTGCTATTAAGAGGTCAGGTCTTTGCTCCATATCCTTGAATCTGGGGTATTATGTGATTATTGGACCAACCAAGTCACAGAAAATAATGCCACACCACTTTCAGTATTGGAATGCTTACTCTGGTCATTTCTCAATGCCATCTCCCATCTCTCTAACCCTTTTTTTCCACACTTCGGGCAAAAAAAAGTCTTAGCAGTTTGGGAAACTCTTCAACACCACTATCTCATACCCTTAGAACAAGATCTGCCATTAAAGATGGGAAGCCAGATGTCAAGTAAGAAATCAAATTCCCCTGAGACTGCCATGCAGAGAGGAAACCCACACTGATCACAGAGAGAAACCCAAGGAAGGACATCTGTCCTGCATCATTTGTGGCAACCAGCCCAGCTCAGGTGCCAGAAACGTGCACAAAGACCCTTTTCATTTTGTTCTAGCTTGTGTCTAGAGGTT
>PVIC010010717.1:0-14299 GCA_004025085.1 Thryonomys swinderianus
GAGTCTTCTGAGGCTTCAGCCTGAACCGTAACGAAAGCTGCAAAGCGCTGGCAGGTCAGCAGTGAACATAACAAAGTTTACAAAGTTGAACGGATGGGAGAGGAGCCTTCCAGGAAGGAAGCTAGAGCTTTACGTGAGTGGGAGGTTTTGCAAATTTGGTTTTCCCCTTACACTCAGAGACCCAGCAATCTCTTTTCTGCAGCCAGTAATGGGCGCACGTTCTAAATAGGACACTGCCGGACAGGGCCACCAGTGTAACTCTGCCACCGAACCTCATGCCGTTTAGACCCCTTTGAATATCTCTCTTCGTTGCAAGAAGCTCACACTGGAGATGCTCTTTTCGCATGAATACTGCAGCCTGGTGCCACTTCCTACAGGACAGCTTTCCCTGAGAACAGTTATCTTAGGCCATGATTTTCTGCAGTCAGTTTCTGTTTTGTTCTCACCACTCTGTGTTGTACTATGTTCACATGTCAGCAAATCCACAGAACACCAGATGAGTAAGAGGATTACAATCCAGCGAGTATTAAAACATATATGGACAAGAACTAAAAAGAAAAATCTAAGAAGATGGAGGTGTGTATGAAAAAATGGATAGAAGCAAGAAAGCCAAGTTATGTGGGCTTTGAATATCAAGGTGACATTTCAGCTTGATGGAGATTGAGAAAAGACTGTTTTACTTCTGTGCTAGGGATACTGAAGGCTTCACAAGTGACATGAATAGTAATCAAAACAAGGGGCAGCGTAGGTGATACAACTGTGTCCCATTTGCTGAAATCCAAGCATCTAAATCCAGAAAATAAAAACCTAAAGATTATGTAAGTATAGGAATCCTAGAGACCATGCAGAACAAGGTCACAAGTAGGGGGATCCAAAGCAGAGGTGAAAGGCTGAGGCTGTGGGACTCCGGCACATACAGGCCAGCTCCGGAATCTCCAGCTTAAAGAACTCTGTTATGAGGAGGAAAATGAGAATAAGGAAAAGAAAATAACACTTTCCTTTCACTTTAGGATCTAGAGTAGAAGTATGATTTTCTGTAGTCATTGAACAAACCTGGCGGAACAAGTAAAGAAGAAGAAACTGAATCTGAAAGAAGAAAATTGCCAAAGAAGAAATTTTTAGGGCCAGTAGGAGAATCAGAAAGCAAAGGCAGGGCATAAAGTTCAAAGTTAGATGCATTTAGGGCAGTGGTTATTATAAGATGTGAGAAAAATATACTTTTTAAGAGGGAAATAGTTTTAGATCACAAAGGCAGCTTCATGAAAAATGCCAACATCTATTTTCACTGTTATAGTTTATAAAGATAGGATCATAACTGGTGTTAACTTTAATTTTTCTGAAAAATCTATGAAACATACAAGGTCTTTCTATGAAAAATACAAAATATTTTCTTGAATAAAAGAAAGCTGTGCTAGGCGTGGTGGCTCACGCCTGTAATCCCAGCACTTGGGAGGCACAGACAGGAGGATTGCTGAGTTCGAGGATTGCTATGTTGCCTGGGCTACATAGTGAGCTCAGGGCCAGCCTGAACTATAAAACGAGACCCTGTCTCAAAAAAAAAAAAAAAAGAAAGAAAGCTATAGGAATAGATTTAATATCCTTCTCTCCCTCTCTTAAGTGTTCTGGCAGCAAAATTGACACTGTAATAGGATTTCCTTTTGAGAAGTCATTATTCCTTTTTAATAATCTTTGCCACATTCCTTAGTGCATAGTTCCATGAGGTTAGAATTAACTAGCTTGAGTTGCCACATTTCCAACAGAAGACGATTTTCTCATTGATTTTCAGTCACTGTACTCTGCTGCCATATCATTAGAGACTTTCTTGACAGCTTCAAATAGTCAAAATCCTGGATGCCCCCCTCATTCTTTGGATTCATTAATTACTACATTGATTATTCATATAGATAGGGTCATAGTGCCAGAAAGTAAGTCGCTAAATAGCCACAATTATAACTAACTCATTAGAACCCAATCTTATATTTTAGACAAATGAACATGAAAATGCACACTACTTTTATCTTGTTCTCAACAGCTAAAATCTGTACCCACATTCATACTTAGCCTCCCATAAAACAAAGACTGACAGGGCCAGAGGGTTAGCTCAGTGGTTCTGGCACCTGCCTTGCAAGCGCAAGGTCCTGAGTTCAATCCCCGGTAACCACATACAATGCTGGGCGTGGAGACTCACGCCCACCAGCAATCAATACCGCATACCACAATGCTGGGCGTGGTGGCTCACGCCTGTCATCCCAGCACTCGGGAGGTAGAGACAGGAGAATTGCTGAGTTTGAGGCTTGCCTGGGCTATATAGTGAGCTCAGGGCCAACCTGAACTACAAAGCAAGACCCTGTCTCAAAAAACAAACAACGACAACAACAAAAAAAAACAAAAACAAAGACTGACATAGTCATTGTTTTTTAATAAAGTATATTTGAAATTCAATTTTAGAACATGCCAGCCCTACTAAGTATGAAAATATATTTTGTGTTTCTATTGCTCCTTTTTTTCAACATCTCAGACATTCTACCTGTCACTAAATTAGGAAGTCACTAAGTCAAGTAACAGTGAGAATGTCAGCCAACAAAAATTACCCGAAGAATGAATCTGAGTATCTGCACTATGTTTTTTTGTTTTTTGTTTTTTGAGACAGGGTCTTACTTTGTATTTCAGACTGGCCCTGAGCTCACTATGTAGCCCAGGCAAGCCTCGAACTCAGCAATCCTCCTGTCTCTGCCTCCCAAGTGCTGGGATGACAGGCGTGAGCCACACACTGTTTTGATTAAGTGTTTTCCAAGACCCATGTGTTTAAAGTTCGATTTCCAGTCTGTGGCACCATTGGGAAGCAGCAGAACCTTAAAATGTGGGGCCTAGTTGGGTGCATTCTGCTTGGTCATATGGCATTGCTGGCCTCTCCTCTCTCTTTTTTCACTTCCTGATCACCACACCATTACCTGTGTGTCACTATATGTTCCTGCCATGATGTACTACTCTCTTGCCACTGGTGCAAAGGCCACAGGGTCATAGACTGAAACCCTAAATTGTGAGCCACAAAAATGCTTTCCACTCTCTAGGGTGATTATATCTTTTTTAAATTTTTTATTTATTTATTTTTTTTACTGAAACTGAGGGCTGATCAACAATCTGAAAATAGAATTTAAAATGGAAGAAAAGTGCCTATCAGTTCTAAAGCCATTTCCAGTTAGTATTTCTAAGAAACAAAAATGTCTTAATATTCACCACCCAAATACAGGAAACAAATTTAGAATTCTTCTATGAAGTCAGAGTGATTTATTATTTTCACCATGGAAATCTTTAGTAAAAGGGCAAAAGACTTACATTCTCTAAAGAGAAACTAGAGTACTGTTATCTTATTTTCTAACAAGAAATTTTCAAATATTAAGTATCTAAGTTTACTGATATAAGAAACTAGAATGTGTATAACTTGCTAAATACCTTGTACTTTAAAAAATAGATAATATTTAGTTTTGAGGAAGTACTGAAATTAAATTGCATTTGCTAATGAAATTATTAGAAAACAACACTAAATAGAATATTTTGTCTCTATTTGCAATTGAGACAATTTTACATGCTCATATTGGTTAACCTTTCAATTTAAGTGAAAAGTTAAACATTAGATGATGCTTTATGAGATTTACATGGCTTGAGGAAAAAATTATATTTAATAATGAAGTAATACTTAGTAAATATATTTAGCTAATATAAAATATAATTATTCCATTTATATATATAATTAGTAAAATAAATAACATTAATGTATAAAATGTAAATTTATAAAATGTAATTAGAGATTTAGTTATTATGCTTTTGGTACTTATATAGTATTCGCATGTTAATTTCCTAATGTCTGGTTTGTCCATCATGAGGCAATATTGCAATAAATATACAGATGATGACAGACTTGGCTAGTAGATTTTCCTCAGATAACTGCGTTTGATTTTATGAGTCTAATCTTTTTGCAATATTACTGTGATGTTTCAATTGTTAAAGTCACTGGGGTAAACACTGTGTTAATGAAAAGAGTCTAGAAACAAAGAAAATGGGAACCTGAAGTTGTGATACTTCTGAGCAGTAGATGGCAGCAGCCAAAGGGTCTGGATCCTCATTTGGAAAACTGGCAGCCTGTTCTCACACTCTACTTTTTATTGTTTATCTTTTGATGACAAAAATTATTAAAGCACTGTGTCAAATTCTGAGCAAATACTACATACGTTCTTAATTTTAAATACATCATTTTAGAAATAAATGTGCATTTTAGATGATTTGTAACAATATTGTTTGATGCAGGAGTCATTTTTTATACTAATGCATAATTTTAAAATTAATGTATCAGTATTTTGTTTTAGTATCTGAATGCAGGACTTTACTTGCTTAGGCAGCACATATACTGAATGTAGGACCTGCTCAGTTTTTAGCTTAAACTGTGATATCATTCATTTTTTATTTGATTTAATTTCCAAATAGGAAAAATAAAATACTATCATTTGGCTTAGTACTAAGAGAACGCGTTAGAAATTTTTTCCTTGGTTTGCCTGAATGTTATGAAAATTTATGAGGCTAATAGTTTTCCTATTTTAAACTGCAATATTATTTACTAGTGGATAAAACCTGTCCTTCAGGAAAATAACATACTTTTATGGGGTTTTTTGAGACAGGTCTCACTTTGTAGTTCAGGCTGTCCCCGAGCTCACTATGTAGCCCAGGCAAGCCTCGAACTCAGCAATCCTCCTGTCTCTGCCTCCTGAGTGCTGGGATTACAGAGATAAGCCACCACACTTGGAACTGTGGTGTGTGGTTGGTACTGATTGCTGGTACCTATGAGTCACCATGCCCAGTGTTGTTGTATGTGGTTACTGGGGATCGAACTCAGAAGCTTGCACTTGCTAAGCAAGGCGCTGGAATAACTAAGCTAAATCTGCAGCCCAGTAATATACTTTTCTTTTAGTTCTTTCACATCCATACCAAATTTGTTTCTGTCCGTCTGTCTGTGTGTCTCTCACTCTCTCTCCCTCTCCCTTGCTCTCTATTTATATATATAGATAGATAGATTTATATATATAATTATCTATATAATCTCTCTAATATAAAGATTTATATATATAAAGAGATATATATGTATTTATTTTATATAGTTCATTCAAATCTATACCAAATTTATATATTTATTTTATATAGGTCTTTCACATCTATACCAAATTTGTTTCTATCTGTCTGTCTGTGAGTCTCCCTCTCTCTCCCTCTCTCTTTATATATATATATATATATATATATATATATATATATATATATATATATATATAAATCTCTATATAATCTCTCTATAAAGATTTTTTATATATGGAGATATATATGTATTTATTTTATAGAGGTCTTTCACATCTATGCCAAATTTATATATTTATTTTATATAGGTCTTTCACATCTATACCAAATTTGTTTCTGTCTGTCTGTCTCTCTCACTCTCTCTCCCTCTCTCTCTCTTCCTCTCTCTTTATATACATATATGTATATAAAGATTTATATATATATAAATCTCTATATCTCTCTATAAAGACATATATATAGATATAAATATATATAATATATCTTTATATATCTACTTTATATATATATATTCTTTGATTTTAAAATTAAATCAAAGATAAAATATTTTTTAGTATTTATTTTTCAATATTTTTCTTGATTTTCCTATATTTCATGTTATGGTAATTAATGATTTTTTATTCTTCTTCTATGCAAAGTAAACATTATTTTTCATGGATTGACAGTTGGCCACTGAAATGCAAATGCAATTACATAACACTGAGTTCTAATAATTTGATGAGTGTTTTTGATTGATCATTATATTTAATCTTTCCAAAGTGCCTTAGAAAAAATAGTATGTAGTGTGAGTAGAGTTATGCATTCACTGTAAGAGAGAAGAGATATTTCATACAAACTGCAAAGAACTCTCTCCATAAAGTGTCACAATTATTTCTCAATTATAATACTCATCTCCATGTCCAAAGCAATCATGGTTTTGGTTCAGATCCTCTTTTTCAATGGCCAGCGAGCCATTTCCTGCCAAAAATTCATGTCAACACACCCAAAAGCAACCACAGAATGTCTCTCTACAGCCATTAAGCAATCTATTTTTTCTTCTATGGATTCTGTTTTATCACTTAAATGATATTCATTCCATTCAGCTACCTCCATCTCCCAGTAGGAAACAATGCCTTTGAGAGTAGAATCTGATTGTCATGACATTTCTGCAGCTCTTACAACACAGGTGAGCTGCCATCAATCAGAGACTGCTGAAGCCACAGAGGGGTTCCTATATGGACGAGGAGAGGAATGCATCACCCTGGGCTGCTGGTGACACATGACCGCTTGCTCACATGGATGCCTCTGTGATGGCCTAGGCAAAGGGAGTTGCCTTGTACTGCATCCCATACCAGGACACGGCACTGCAACAGCAGGGGTGAGTTACTCATTGCCCCAAGATTTCCTGAGGGGTTTGTTCTGAGGAACACCAGATGCTGGTATGGGATTTCATGGTAACTTGTGATTCTGCCAGTAGCTTAAAGCGTAGAACCTACTTTTTCTACTGAGGCACAATGTGAAAGCAGTCTACACAGAGGTTGCCTATGACATCCGTCCCTTTAATAATAAAGATGGCCACTTGAATGATTGCAATCCCTCCTTGGAAGGGATTAAGACCCCTGAAACATAACTTCATTTATTTAAAAGCCAGTAAAGTAGTCTCTGCTGATATTTTAGATTCCTAAAAACAAGAAAATAGTTTATAGTCTATCTTTAATATCAAAGGCTTCTAAAGGAGGAAAACCAGTGTATAGTGTATACTTTTTTTTTTTTTTTTTTTTTTTTTTTTGAGACACAGTCTTGCTTTGTAGTTCAGGCTGGCCCTGAGCTCACTATGTAGCCCAGGCAAGCCTTGAACTCAGCAATCCTCCTGTCTCTGCCTACCGAGTGCTGGGATTACAGGCGTGCACCACCACGCCCAGCTAGTGTATACTCTTATAGCATTCCCTTTATCCCAATATATTTTCTCAGTGTAAGCACCCACACTCTGTGTACATCACACTGACACTTACATCAAACTCGTTCAGGGCCGCAGCCAGCTCACCAATGCCCGTGTGGCCTTTGGCTTCGTCGGTCGGGGAGGTAGCTTGGGCAGCATTGGAGATTCCAGCAATGGCCTCCTGGACTTGTTTAAACACATAATCACGATTGGCTCTTGTGGCAGCCACATCTGGGTGGCGGAGAAAGGCTTGAGAGGCTGTGTACAGCATGGTGGCATTCTTCTTCAGGGCCCCACGGGCAGCTGCCATTTCATCCCTACAGTGAGGATCTTTCAGCTCCTGTGTATGTGCAAAACAAGAATCACACATGAAGTTTGCATGGCAGCAAGTGCAAGAGGACTTTGAGTCATAGACTCTTAGAGACAAACTGAATATTAGAAATTTACAATTGTATCTTCTTTATGCTGTCTCTGCTGCCAGGACTTTGCATTTGACATTCTATCTATATACAATGTCTAGGCCTGTCCACCCTACACTGTTACCTGGCAGAACTAATTTCACCTAGCACACTGTCCTAGAACTGACTCTCTATCCAAATCATTAAAGCTATGTCTTTTCCTATCAGCTCCCATATAACTTTCCTTTTGTTAACACTTAGCATACTTCACTATACTGTATTGACTTAGTAAAGCATATTTCCCTCCTATACTGATTTCTAATGACAGTAGGGAGACTTGACTATCTTGTTTATGGGTTCTGTAATCATTAGCAAAATATCTGGCCTATAAGAAGCATTAAATATCTATTGTCGAAAGAAGGCAAAACTATTAACAAGGTAAGTGAATGGCACAGATCACAAGATCAGTGATCAATAACGGGATAATTTGAGCTTCAGTCTCCTGAGCCCTTGCTTGTTTTTATGTTTAATTACAGTTCAAAACGCAGAAACAGCTTTCTGATTTTTATTTTTGCTAAGTAAGTCAATGTCACTTCATTATCACTTTCAGAATAGGTTTTTTTTTTTTTGAAAACTGTCTCTAATGGCAGCTTGATCACTGAGTTTACAGAACAGAAAATAACAAGCTAAAGCTGATATTTTTTCCTACTTTGGGATGTCAAAATAATACCACTATTGATCTCTCTACTATAGTCTTCATGGAGAAAGTGTGACTGAGAAAGTATCTGAATGATTTTTGGAAATGTAAAGAGCATTGCTACTCTTTTCAAGGCTTTGAGGCTGACTAGCTAGGTGTCTTCACCATGACGACTTCCTTCCAACTTTAAACATGGGTTAAATCACTGGGTTCACTTCCTACTGCTCATTTGGTGCATGACAGATGGATGACTTCACAAAAGAGAATTTCACACTCTCTTTTTTTTTGGTCAAAATAATTCTGAGACAAGCATTTTGGAATGAAGAACTGTCTGGACCAACTGAAAAGAAATAATTAATTGGGCCATCTATCTTCCAGTCTTTAACACTAATAGACATGGGTCAGGCAATACAATCTCTTAATTGTGATTATTTAAGTCCTAGGGACTTTCTAAAATCAGATAAATAGACAATAAACATATGAATGAATTATCCAGGCTCTACAATGATAATAAGACTGGAAGTAGATGGTTTCCCTAAGAAGTCATGGAGGCCATAATGACCATTTGAAGAAATGGTCCAGCAATCCCACTACTATGTACACTATAAAAACATCTGAATATGGAAGTATGAAAATTTATCCACAATATGTTAGAAAAAATTTTTTTTATCCATAAGAAAAGCACTGGAAAAATACTTGATGCTGACTTATAAAAAATGGGTTAACCATTGAAGTATTCATTTAAGAGACTTTTATATATATTAAAATTAGTTTCAAACATGTAGAATCATGAATGAATTTTTAAGATAAATAAAAAAGCAAAACACAGGGTTTTTGTTTTGTTTTGTTTTGTGTTTTTGGTTTTTTTTGAGACAGAGTCTCACTTTGTAGTTCAGGCTGGCCCTGAGCTCACTATGTAGCCCAGGCAAGCCTCAGACTTGCAGAAGTCTTCCTGCCTCTGCCTCCCAAGTGCTGGGATAATAGGTATGAGCCACCACGCCCAGAACTGTGGTATATGGTACTGACTGCTGGTAGGTGTGAGTCACCATGCCCAGCATTGTTGTATGTGGTCACCAGGGATCAAACTCAGGACCTTGCATTTGCTAGGCAAGTACCTAACTACTGAGCTAAACCTCTGGCCCAAAACACAGTTTTTATAATTATAAACATAGTATTATCGTAGACATGCCAAAATGTAGAGATAAACAACTGCAAGCCATAAATAAAAATCTCAGAAATCAAATTTCCAATGGGTGGTAATGTGTTGCACCTTTTATCTTTATTTAAATTCTATTTTTCCAAGACATTACAGAAGTAATCATAATTAGTAGTTAGAAGAGACATGGTAGTAATGAAATAAACATTAATAGTATTTACAGGTATTCCCACAACTAGCCATAATCTCAATTGGTTTTTCAATGTGGATATATTATTAACATCTCAAAATCAGCATATCTACACACAAAGTAATAATTTCTAACATGAACTGGCCATTTTTTAGTTCTTCCGATCTCACTAAACCCACCACTTTCTAAACATTTACTCACAGCAGAACCTTGGAACTAAATGATTGTCATCCTCCACCTCACACAATCAACAGGAGTGCCTCTGTATTCCATTTTCAAAATATTCTTTTACATACTCTATTTTTTCCTACTTCACTGCTGCTGCCCTAATGGAGAGTATGACAGTTTATGTCTAAAATGACCCTGTAAATTCTCACATGTTCAGAAGTAGGCTTAGGTTTTTGGAGTGATATCTGAATCATGGGGCACTATATTTGTGGGTGGAGTAGTCCACTATTGAATGTATCACTGAATGTGCTATTAGGAGGCTGGCCTGGTTAGAATGTAGGTCACTGGGGGTGTGACCTGGAAGGATGTGTTTTTATTCGGGTCCTCCCCTTCTCCCACTTCTTCCTGGCAGCTTTTTTCTAACATGCTCTTCCATCATGTTAGTTCTGGTTTGGAGCCAGCTAACCATGGATTGAACACTTTGAATCTGTGAGCCATGTTATCTCTTCCAGTTCTTTAAGTTATGTGTAACCCAGAGAGGATAAAGGATACTCATGCTAAAACCACACAATCTCAAACCTAGACAATTTAAGCCCTCCCACACTAGTTCCTCTTCTTCCACTCCACTTGCTTTTAGGCAACATATTAAGAATAACACTAAGACATAATTCTGAAACACTGATACTGAATTTGAACCAATCACTTATGACTGTCCAACACTATCTCCTTTCCCTCATCTCTTTCTGATTTCCCCTTTGGTTACTAAGATGTAGATTTGATTTTTCAATTGTATAAACAGAATCGATGGATTCTAGGTCTCTCATCTGCGCTTCAGAGCAACTTTGCTCTTACTCAGTTATACCTGTCTACCATGTAAGGCTCTGGTGAGCAAAGAATTAGACTTATAAAGCTCTTAAAATAATCATGTAAACTAAAATTGTCTTTACAATTATGTTGTCTGTGCCTGCCACATAAAGGACTACAAGGTTGGTCAAGTCTGTAATCCTGGCCTCACTTCCAACGAGTAGAGTAAATATTTAATACATGCTTGCTAAATGGAAATCTGTTGTTAATGAAAAAGTCACCACCAAAGCTTTCTACATTTGGAGGTTTTCAGTCTAGGAGTGAAATTTTAATGGTACCAAATGAAAATGGCTAAAAATATCATTGTCCCTAGGCACAGAGATCACAGATAACCTGTTTTTATTTAAATGATTCCATTTTATTAAGGTACTCTTCCTTCCTTTTGTTCCTTTCTTCCCCTTTAGATATGCTCCATTATTTTTTGGCCATTTTTCTTCATGTTTTCTTCCTTTCTAAATTTTACTCCACATGATGCATATGCTGGGTGTCTATACACACACACAAACACACACACACATATATGTATATATGTGTGTGTGTATATATATACACACGTGTGTGTATGTATGCATGTATGTATGTATGTATGTATGTATGTATGTATATATGGAGTCATGTGTACAGATCTAGGAAACACAACTCTCTGAAGACAAAGAGCGGCATCCAAAGAATCACCTCAGAACCACAGCATTTTTTATTTTTTATTTGACCTAGAGCTATTCCTATAGTTCAGAGATTGTTAGTCTGTGTGGGATTGGTTGAGCACTTTTCCACTGTGAACTAACTACAATGGTCTGTGATCTACCTATAGCGGGGCCTAGAGAGTACCTGAGGCCCAACATGGTACCATAACTAGGCCACACAAGAAACATTCTCTGGGGGAATTTGTTAGTGAGTGGATGAAACGTATCCATTGTTCAGACCCACAAAACTGCACAATGGGTAAGTTTATTTAAACTCACCCATTTTTCCCCCCAGCATTTCCCAAATCTTTCCCACCTGTTGTCTTCTTGCTGCTACATAGTTAAGTTTCACCATCTCTTTTCCAAACTCTTTAAAGCGGTTTGCAAGGTCTTGTTCATTTGTAGCGTTTTTCACAGCTTCCAGGGCTTCCTCCACCTGAATGTTAAAAAATAAGAAAAAAAACACATTTGTAAGTACACAGCATTCAATATTTTTAAACTGTCATAAGTAATAATTTATAAAACAGGTGTTTATAATTTTTAAAACACACATGTAATTTATATAATGCATAATATAATAGACATAATCCATAAAATGTGTGGTGTTTATAATTTTTAAAACACACATGTAATTTATATAGCATATGTAATTTATGTATATGTAATGTGTGTAATTTTAAGTAATTTATAAAACATACATTTTATAAAACACAGGAATATGTGGATAATCACATGAAATAATAGGAAGAATGCCCATAATAATCAAGTATAGTATAGCTAAATATTTGCTGAGGATTTTCAAGATATTTGCATGGAAAAGGCAATAATTACTGAATGCTTTAAGTAACTTAAAACCCTGTACTTTTAAAATAACAATTTGATAACACACAAAGGCTACTGATTTCAAGCACAAACATTAAAGAACATAGACTTAAGAAAACTATGATGGGTAAAAATGAGAATTAACTTGTGGCATATACTGGTACAAATTTCCCAATGTTATATGTGATTTTGAGATGTATATAAATTGTACCAATAAAGAATTCAATAAAAAAAGAAAACTATGAAAATTTTAAACAAATTCTGGAAATCTTTAGGTAGGATGCGGCTTCTGAAAACTAAAGAAATTCCCAGGCTATGAGTCTTCAACAAAACGTACTAACATGTCTCAATGTGGGGCAAAAGGACTGTGATTTTCAATCGAGTGTGCATCTGCCCATGCATTGGAAGCAGAAGTATCACTCTTCTGAAAGCAAGTGAATTTGAAGCGTGGTGGCATCAACTGGATTGGAATGGAAGTGGACAGACTGACAGGAAGCTGGCTGCCCTAATGATGAGCTATGCCTCCAAAATCCTCCCAACTGCCTTGCTGTATTTTTCCAGGGTGGCACTGGACCTGAACTGAGAATTTCACTAAAGTTCCATTATAAATGCTCTAAGTAGCTAAGAGATATTCAAGTTTCCTCCTCCCCTTCAAAATGATCACACCTTTATGACAGTATGAAATTTTCCATAGTTGGAAACCTTCCTGGACGTGGTATCTGTGGGCTCAGTTAAAATTAAGATTTTGCAGTAAGTCACTGTTGGGTAGCATCTCTATGGATGTATTTTCATCAATGGAAACAGCTGAGAACGCAATCCTGAGTGAATAAGGTACAAACAATTGTTTGTTTGCTTTTTTTTTCCTCTTTGCAAGAGCACTTGTTCCTAAGAATGGTGATGAGGCCCAAACTAGTACAGGCTCTTGAGAGAGGCAAGGAAAAGGAG
Organism: Thryonomys swinderianus; assembly: GCA_004025085.1. Classification (NCBI taxonomy): domain Eukaryota; kingdom Metazoa; phylum Chordata; class Mammalia; order Rodentia; family Thryonomyidae; genus Thryonomys; species Thryonomys swinderianus. The sequence goes on from PVIC010010717.1 coordinate 12,963, forward strand.
AGGAGGTTTCTGTGGAAAAGTAATAAGAGATTCAGGGACTCTATGGATAAAATTCAGATCAACTCTTGTAGTACTATATAGATCAAAGAAGAGAATTTATAAACAGATCTCAGATAGTAATTCCAAAATAAGAATGAGTACTAAATAGGTTGGAAAAGCCATACATTAACTCAGCTCTGAACTACGTTTCAGCTTTAAGCTTGACATTATTGCAGAGACTCACACAATTTCCTTATCAAGTGTCACTGAGTAAAGAAAGAGAATAGTGTATATAAATCAGTGATAATGGCTAACAGCAAAGCTTTTATCCCATAGATGTGTTAATACCATTCAATTTTCCAAACAGACTGTCACATTTTATAAGGGAAGAGTTGTAGAAAAAAATGGAAGTTAGGAAAATACTGGTGGCAATAGCAGGACTCAACCTAGACTCCCTATCAAACTAAGTATTCTTTCTTTTCTTTCATGAAAAGTTTGCATTGTTTTTTTTCCTAACTATAAAAATATACAGAGAGTAAAGGGAAGGACAGGGTATTTAAACAGGTATTTAAGATGCATTGTGTAAAGGTTCCAGCTCTACATGAAGTATGTAACCACTGTGTACTGTAAACATGTATTTTTTAATGGAGAATAAATGAAAAAAATGAAGGCATAACACCTCAGCATTAGTCTTTTCCACTTCTACCCAGACCATAAAAATGCTTAAGGAAAATGAGTTAGTATGATTGAATAGGGAACTGCTGTGTGTGGTGGTTTTTAGGCACTGAAGTCAAATTACGTTTTATGACAAGGAATGGCGCACTTTGAACATTTTCATAGTTTAATGAGAATGTTATCCTGAAATTTTTAGAACAACTAATCAGCAGTGCCTTGCTTCCTAATAGATTTATAATCATCTTAAACTTGGCCATCAATATCATCACTGAAAGGACTCTCTTGGCAGTTCACTTGTTCTTGCTGCTTATTTGTGATGTAAATCTTTTCTCAGGACATAAAAACTTACTCCAGTGAAGAGGAAAATAATTATCTCAGAGGGAGTTAAATCCTGGATTTGTATGTGTCTATCTACCCAGCTACTTACCGGTTGTTAGTTAGCCCAATTTGTAATATTTATTTTGTTGTGTTACATGCAATTTATCTTCTCAATGGTTTTCTCTGAAGACTCCAGATGCCAGTTTGAATTTATAATTAATTATTACACTTAAAATTCAATGAAGTGCTTTGAAAAGCAATGCAGTCTATCTGTGTAAATGTAGACTTAGTTACCATCAATATATGAACCTGGAAGATCCGAATGCTCATCTATTAAAGTTTTCATATAGGATTATGGCACAGAT
>PVIC010010717.1:14399-36612 GCA_004025085.1 Thryonomys swinderianus
CAGGCTGCTCAGGATGGCTCCAAGGGAGAAGAGGGTGTCCACAACAGAGCCATTTGTTAAAGGGAAAATTTGGAAAGTCCTTGTTTGGGGCTGGGAAATGGACTCTAATATGCAGACATAAAGGTACCCTGGGAGGCAGCTGTCATCCATTCCCTAACTTTCCAGGTTGAAGCTGTACTCACTATCATCAATATAATAAAAGTAGTCTAATGATTCATTTTTGATGAAGCACTCCTGAAGCTTCTATGGGGAGTGGGGGGGGGGGCAAGTGAGTGGTAGGTGGTAGAACTGCCCTGAGGAATCAGAACCCTCCTCTCATGTAATTGGTGACACTCTGCTTTTCCTGCTGCTGCTTGTGTTCACTATCTTTATGAATATCAATTCTATAGAGGTAGACTGATCTCATTTTAGAGTCCTTCCATCAATACACAGTTGTTGGAATTTTAAGTGACACAGATGGAACTATTTAATAAATCATACCCAACTCTCTTGTTAGGGTCTTGTTTCACAGCTAAATTAAAAATATTGATTTTGGAAATAGGAGTTGGCCAAGTAGAAGAACAAATGGGGGAAAGAACACAGGACCCTACAGACAGCTGCTATACGCAATTAGTCCCACATTTTAGCTCAATCATTATTGTCTCTTTTATCTGATCTATCAAGGAAGACAATTTGCTCTTCCATGCTGTCTTCAGGGAGGGGATATAACCTGAAAAAGAAGCTACTCTGAGACCTTAAGAATCTGTAGGGACCAGAGAACTCAGTGCTAAAAAGGAGATAGAAACTTGATCTTTGTTTATATTGTTATACCTTGATCAAAACTTTACTGAAACTATTATTCTGGATTCTTAGTTGGGTGAAACAGTATAGTCCTTAAAAAAAAAAAGTTGAGTTAGGTTTTCTGCGTATTACAACAGAAAACTTATTAATTATATTGAGCTGATGAGATTTAACACTGTGAACACATTTCCAGTATGTACTATATTCTTTCTTAATGTTTCATCTATGAACATGTAAGGATTTAAAGGGAGAAGCCAAGTTGTCTTTGAAATTGTATCTTACTGTGCTTTGTACAGAGTAAGCTTACAATGAGAGTTTCTTTAAAAATACCGAAGAAGTCCATTAGGAACAAAACTACATGAAGCTAATATCATGATAGCTTGGGACAGAAAAGATATGCTATGAAACAGCCATATATATATACTTGTAATCAGAAATAAGGCTATTTTATACTAATTGATTGTTCTCATTCAGGCCTAAGAGCCACATTAGAGCTTTAGAATTGTAGCAGAATATTAAATAATAAGTTACTGAGGCCATATAAAACAATTTGTTGATTAAGCCACAAAAAGCAAAAGATTATATTATATTATGTAACCTACTGTTGTCAATTCCTCTAAACAATGAAGCATCAATAGTAGAATATGGACTCTGGAGGCCACTAACATTTAACTTCCCCAAGAAACGAAAGGACTACTGTTTTCTATATTTTTTTAATTTTCTCTGGAGAAATATTCTCAGATAATCAAGAACATTATTATGTAATCCTTTGTACACTTATTTGTTCACCGAAAAGTTTTGTGCTTTTATCTGCTTGTTTCTTCTCTGTAAGACAGTCTCCTCTGTCCATGACTTAGCCTGAGCAACATTTTGGTTATTCTTTTCAAATTATGATGCACAGTGTATTGACTTTTGATAGTCTGTAAATACTTTGCTGGAAATTTTTCTTTTATTTTTTTCATAAAAGTAAGAAGAGTGCTTTTCTACATTTTCTTTATTACTATTTACTGTAATACATTTAAATTTTAAAAATTTTAAAAGAAAATTATTATTCTAGGATCTACTCAGTTTAGAAAAATGTTCATTGTTTCCATCACACATGTGTCTAGATGAGTGTATAATGTAACCACTCATGCTAATAAGTGACAATGTAATCTGATTACATTAATTCAGACCCTAAGAAAGCTAAAGCTCTTAATGATCTCTGATTCAAATGCAGGATTCCTTCAAAATTATGAAGCCTAACACAGAGACAATGTCAACTGATTACACGTGTGCCAGGTGTCTGGCTAGGACATCATTCACCAGCAAGTTCAACAATAAAAGTGATTACAATTCAGTATTTTAATACTGTCTAATGTAGAAATGATTACTTAAGCTTCGATCAAAACATCAAATCTCTATGTAGGTGATAACCTGGCTTTCAAATTATGTCACCCAATGTTTCATCTTTACCCACATGAATTCCAACAGTAGTAGCAGAAACTTTATTCAGTCATTTAAATGTTTAGTATATTAAAAAAATTCTGAAGATTCAAGCACATAAAATCTTTGCTTGATAGAACAAGGATATAATACAGACAACCAAACTATCTGTTTGTTTTATATAAACTTCTCAATAACCACACAAACTTAAGTTTGCCAACTAAATTGTGAGGTAGCAGACTGTAGAGGCACATACACTACAAACCACCTAATTCTTCCAGTACCCTAGTACTCCATTCCTTATTGAAGCTGAATGACACGTGATCTTGATCCCTCAGTTTCCCAATGACTATATATTGCAGTGAAGGGCAGAAGAAGGAAATAGGTATTACAGAGAAATAAACTAAAAATCCTTAATTGGCTGTTCGTGAATTATTTGTGGAAAAATCATGAAGATAAATCTTCATAAGAAGGTAATTCTTTTATATTCCTCACTATTTGGAAAGAACAACAATAAAATTTGTCATGTAAAAAAGTAAAACATTATGCATAATGCTTAAAGATACAGCAGCTACACAGTAATTAACACTTCAGGAAGCTGTACGACTTGTTAAACAATAGTTCTCAACCTTATCCAACAACTAGAAATCACTAGACTATGGAAAGCACCTGTCACTCATTTTTCCTTGTCATTGTTTTATCATCCATACAGGGAAGAAAGTTATTGTTTAGAAAACTTCTAAACATGCAGATGATACTTTTTAAACTGCTCCATCAAAATGAGTAGTTGACATGATCTTCGCCCAATGTTGAAAATTAAAGAAATTGATATTTGCAACATTTTAGGCAAGAAAGTACTTCTTTAGGAAGAACTAGTAAGCACAATTGCATACTGTGTTCATTTATCAGGACTTCGTCAACACAATGTTTTCTTTAGGGTTTAAGGTGATACCTCCATGAGATGAAGCCCAGATTAATGTGGATCTGAAGGGTGACTAGGACCACAACCTGCACTATTCAGCCCCAGCACCAGCAACTGTAGTTCCTCACTTGCTCCACAAGATAGCAACATGCCACCACTATTGCTCACCTCAGAGGCTGCAGTCTAAGTAGAACAAATGTATTATTTAGCCTACAATCATTTTAAATTTTACTAGTGACAGTCTGACAGGACTACTTAATATTGCTGGGTTGACCTTTAAAAGATTTTGTGCTAAATCCTTTTTTTTGTTAAAAACTTTCCTTAATCTGTTGCATAGAGAAGATCATGTGATTGACTATATTACAATAGGCTGTAGTGATATTATCAGCAGGTCAGTCTCACTCTGAACATGTAGGCAGAGAAGCAAGGCCACAGGCAGCAACGAATACCACACAAGATCACAGGCCTAGATCTAATAAGAATTTTGCTGGTTCAGATAGTTCAGGTAGACTACTGAGCCTATTGTTTCTCCTCTAGTTCCTGACCAGGTCTCTCCACAACACACTAACAATGACATGGGGGATTCGGCACTAATATCCCTAGGTTCAGTGAGGCATATTTCCCCTCACTTGGATAAAGAATGATTGTTTTCCTGGCAAAAGAATTTTCTTCAAAATGTTGGCTTTGAAGAGTAAGTAGGAGGTAAGGTAAAGATAACACCTTTTCTCCAACACATTAGAAAAGCAGTTGTTTTGTAGCCTGAAACACGCATGTAGCAGAGATGAGATGGAGAAGTGATAACCAGTGCTATGGCCTGTAGGTAGTTCCAGGTATCTTAGAATAACCAGAACAGCCAAATTTACACTCTAAGCAAGAACCTGCAGTAGGTACTTACTTCCTAGGGATTTTTCCCATTCAAACCTCCTCTCCAGGAGGACTGCACTACAATTTGCGCCAATATAACAGATGAGATATCTGTGCAATAAGGAGTTACGTGGCATGTTTAAACACAGGTGGCAAGTAGGCAGCCAGCCAAGATGAAACTCTGCAGGTCTAATTCTGACAGTCCAACATTCAATCTCAGTAATAGGCTATGTTAGGAAGAAGGTGAGTCATTTCCTCAAATCGCCGACCACATCTAGTTTGCAAGAACTTTCTCGGGAGTGTTCTCTGAGAAAAATCTAAGAAAGAACATTTACAGGCTCCTCAGAGACCTGTATAGAAACTAGGAAGAGGAAGCTCTACCTTGTTTTAGGGTTTATGACCATGGAATCCAGGCTGCAAGTCTTTGAATTTAAGGTTCTCCATAACACTGTAGAGTCTTGGGATTTTGATTAATGCCAGATCAGATAAGACCCTGCCTAAGATTTCCTGACAGATCTGATTGAAGAAATTTCTTGCTCCTTCCCGCTAATGAACATATTTAAGAAAGGTAAAGTGTGAGCAGGTTTTTGTTGCTCATTTATTATCTTGCCTGTCCCCTCATTGTGACCTGCTGCATCTCACTGACAAAGAAAATAAAATCTCAAGATTCTGTCAATAGTGAACACTGTAAGCCAGTACTTTCAAAGGTAAGGAAGAGAGCCAGCAACTGGTAGGTTCTCAAAAAAGGAACCCTGTCATTCACAGCCCTTTATCTAACAATCATGGGATAAATCGAAGGTCGGTGACAACTGTCGGGGAATTAAATCCAGTGAGGATATGGACCTGGGAGTTTCTTGGAAGGGCAACTGTGTTCTACATATTTGTGCATTCTGACTAAATTCCATTCATCAACTAGGAAAACAGAGAAGACTCAGCTCTCAGGAACTAAGGGGTTGTCCTGCTCACTTTTCCACTAAAATCTGAAACCAGGAAAGACTACACCTCCTGTAGGAAAAAAGTAATAGCATCCAAGATATTTGGAATGGGGTTCTATAAATTGACAAAGCACATATGTGCCCAGAAACCCAATCCAGGTATGTTAAACAGCAACTTTCATACAAGACTGACTCTTGCCATGGAAAGGTGGGTGGGGTGCATTTTTAGGGTCAGACCCAAATAGACTCAAATCACATGCCTATACAGAAGGACAAAATTGGAGGAGATTTCACAATATATTTAGCACATACATCTGTAGCAGAGCTCAGGATATGTCGTCAAGAATGCCACCCTTATATAGGAGGGTCTGGTAAATTCTACATACGTACAATTTTCAGATGAGATAAAAGTCTCATGACATCTGCCATGTCTGCCAGGATGAGTAAGCGTGTTACGGCCGATAGCAGAGCCCTTGCTGCTCGCACCATGGTGCCACGTTTCACTGAGGAGCATGGATCATCAGCGAACTCGGAGGAGGCGATCCGCATGGTCTCACCTGAAAGGCAAACATGGAGAGGCATGTGGGTAGACAGGAGGATCTCAGAGTGGCAGTCCAAGCTATCCGTGGATGGGTGGTCCCTGCCTCACTGTAAAACTTTGACAAGCAGGCAGTACTTAGGCCACCTGCAAGTCAAGCATGTGCACATCAACCTGGACAGGAGCTATGAACAGGCCTTCACTTCATGCTGAATTGTAAAATCATTCCTTTAATATCTATAAAGAAAATACCTAATTCACTTTTCTATAGCAGCAAAAATGAATTTGCATTGAGCTTACCCATTGTCTCTCCTCATTTCCCTTAGAACCAATGGCAATTTCTAGGCAACTATTTAAGATAGCTGAACTGAGGAACAAAGTTAACTGCTCCATAGAGGACTCAAATTTAAGATAATGGCCTCTGTATGACTGCACTTTCAATTGAGCTAAGAAGACGAGAACAGAGACTACAGAAACCCAACACCCAGTCTCCTAACTCTGTTCTAGTAACTTACTATCCAGTACTCAGGACATCTGTTCAGGATTGAACCCATTCACCAAGTGTCAGATTCTATAGTAGGCTATGAAACTTAAAAGATGGCCAGGAATATCTAGTGTTCAGGTATTCACAATTTCAGGAAAAAGAAAAAAAAAATGTTTGTAAAGAGAATACCAAAATGCAGTGGTTAAGGATCAAATATATACATAATGTAGAGAGAGGGAAGGATGAAGTGATTTACTTCTTCAAGCTGGAACAGTTGGAGCAAGCTATAAGGTTTAAGGGTCTGTGAAGGATAGAAAAGAGGGGGAAGGCAGAACACAAGGGGAAGAAGAGCATCCTGGGTGCAGGGTGAGCCCTGCAGGAAGCCCTGATTTCTGAAGACCCAGTGCAGAGTGTGGAACTGCCGCTTTGACTATGAGCACTTGGGGAAGGGAAGTGGGGAGAAATGGGGTGGCATGGCGCTCCATGTAAGAGATTTGGACTGGTGGGGGGTGAGGGTATGTGTGACATTAATAGAGTTATATTTTGGGAGTATTTTTTCAGCCACATTACACAAAATAAATGGGAGGGGAGATGACTAGGACAGGAAAACCTTGCTAACAGGGCACGTGGAGGGAGTCATTAAGTCGAAGAGAGCAGTGATGAGTCCACAGACCAGAGAAACAGAAGAATAATACAATGAAAAGAGTATTAATGAGCTCTTGCTGACATGTGGGATGAATTTGGGGACCAATTAGATGTGAAGACAAGAGGGAAGATGGAGCTGCTTATAAATAATGACAATGTTGGAGTCAGGCACACATTTGCACAGAGGGACTCAGGAGAGGGGTAAACAAAGGGAAATAAGTTGTAGAATGCCTTGTACAGTGGATTGTGGGCAGAGATCCACCTAGTGTCAGAAGGACTAGACAGAAGAATAAGTGGAGTTCCATGCAACTGTACAAAGCTTCACGGGGGTGTAAATGCTTCAATAAATCTGAAGAGTAAATATCACAGATTATTTAAATTAGGGTAAAAAAATTATTCAATATTGTAATATAATTACACCTCATTTATTAGACAAAACTTATCTTATTTAAATAAAGTAAATGATAGCACTGAAACTACAATTTATCATAAGGTACAAGGGAAGAGAAAAAACTAATTTTTAATAGCCAGATCAGAATAAAATGTAATTCTGTATTATAATTATTTAAACTTGCACAGTGATACTGTTTATACTTGAGAACTGTAAGCATTTAGGAAAATATATTGTACTATTGGATTTTTAAAAGAGACTATTATCCACAATAAGCACAATATATTGCTGACCAGCGTAGTCTGTATGCACAGGCACAAACAAATAGCTTGATATTTTTGGAGTACTTAAAATTCATTCTTAGACTGGCACAATGGTGAATTTTCAAGATGTATGGCCGGGAAGAGCTAAATATGGTTTAAGGCAGAGGCTGCACTTAAGAGATACATATTCAACCCAAGCACTGGACCCTTGCACAGGTGTACATATATCACTTCTTCCACCTCTCCCCAAAATAAATACAGTCATTGTCAAATACCTGAGAGCTATCTTATTTCTACTCTTTCCAGTGGAATAAAAAAGACAATTATGAGCCGGGTGTGGTGGCTCACGCCTGTAATCCCAACACTTGGGAGGCAGACAGGAGGATTGTTGAGTTCAAGGCTTGCCTGGACTACATAGTGAGCTCAGAGCCAGCCTGAACTACAAAGCGAGACCCTGTCTCAAAAAAAAAAAAAAAAAAAAAAAGACAATTATGTACCATGACAAATCCAATGATACATTCAAGGGATCATGACAGGTAAATCCACATCAGGTTGCACAAAGTATTCAGTGGTAAGTCAGCTGCTATTGGAATAGATCCACATATTCAAGAAAAAAGGGATATTTGTGGTACTCATGTTTTACCCAAAAATCTGCAGACTACATTGGTATAATTCCTCACTTGAGCAAGGATCAAGCACACAAGTAGGGTTACTCCTGAAACATACACTCCCAGAGGGAAATCTAGCATCATTCCTTGCCAGGGAGGAGGCTCAAGTGTTACTTGGTGAGCTATGCTTGAGCAAAGTGACTTTCCAGCTCACATGTTCATACTAAGCGTTAGTGTAAGGAAAAAGGCAAGTCATCAGAAGCAGAACATCAGCCACCAGCACTGCTTCCCAGAAACCAGGTTACAGGTTGTCATCAGAAGGCTCTTTGGTAGAGTCAGTCAACGTGGCCTCCACAAAGGTACCCCAGGAAGCAGTCCAGCAAGAAAAGCATGAAAGGATCAGTGTAGAAAATGTGAGCTTATTCAAAAATACATAGAGGTAATTTTATTCCATTTAAATTAAAACAAACCTGTCTATAGCTATAATATCTTGAACATGCCTGATCTCATCTGAATTACAACAAAGCTCATTTTATGCTGATACCAATTATTTTATGTTGCTAAAGATCTTAGAGAAAGGCATTCTGAACTTAGCTAGAAGTTTATTGTATTGTATGTCCCTGTAATTTTAGGATCACTGAATTAAAATCCACATTACAATATGATGAGCAGGTTCATCTAGATAAAATCAGCCATTTTCCCAGGGACCTCTTTTTATTTAATTCATTAATTCAATTCATTCATTTGATAAAGCTGAGAAACAACATGACTATGTAGGAGAGGAAATGGATTGATAAAGAAAGCATAACAGAGCTCTTCCTGTTACTTGCGTATGTGTGCTAATGCCCATTCTCATTTATTTTATTAGAGACCTAACTCAAGCAATGTTTCTAAGATAGTCTTTGATCTTCTTAAGACATATCCAACTGAGTCTGTTTATATAATGCATTATGTTTATTGATTTTCAAATGTTGAACCATTCTAGTATCCCAGGGATGAAACCAACTTTGTTGGGGTGTATAATCTTGATCTCTGTATGCTATTTGCTAGTATTTTATTGAGAATTTTTGCATCAATGTTCATTAGGGAGATTGGCCTGTAAAACTCTTTTTGGTTGGATTTTACTCTGGTTTTTAGAATCAGTGTAATAGTTGCTTCCAGGAATGTATTTGGGACCACTGCTTCCCTTTCAATTTCATTAAAAAGTTTGAGAAGTAGTGACATTAACTCTTCTTTGAGATTTTTGGAATTCAGCAGTAAACCCATTAGGACCAGGGCTTTTCTTTGTTGGTAGGATTTTAGATTGATATTGGAGTGTTTAACATTTTTATATTTTCTTCATTTAACTTTGGAAGTTCCTATTTGTCTAGGAAACTATCCATGTCTTCTAAGTTCTCCATCTTATTGGAATACAGATTTTCAAAGTACGTGTTTATTATCCTCTGCACTTCTGCTGGTTCTGTGGCGATTTCTCTCTCTTCATTCTTAATGGCATGGATTTGCACATTTTCCTTCCTTTGTTTGATAAAGTTGGCTAAGGGTCTGTCTGTCAATTTTGTTTATCCTTTCAAAAAATAAACTCTTTGATTTATCGACTCTTTGTATCATTCTTTTAGTCTCCATTGCATTGATTTCTGCTCTGATCCTTATAATTTCCTCCCTAATTCAAGTTTTGGGTTTGTCTTGCTCCTCTTTTTCTGTAGTGTGAGGTTCAGCATTAGATTGCTTAGTTGAGTGTGCTCTATTTTCCTGGTGTAGACATTTACCACTATGAATTTCATTCATAGAACTACTTTCATTGTATTCCATAGGCTACAGGGAGAAAGTAACCCTTCTCCACTGTTGTTGGGGATGTAGGTTGGTACAACTACTATGGAGACCAGTGTGGAGATTCTTCAAAATACTAATATTAGAGGTCCCATTTGACCCTCCTATTCCCCTGCTAAGGATATATATGGAAGAATTAAAAGATTCATATCACAATGCCATATATCCACCCATGTTAGAAGCTCAGTTTGTGATAGCTAAATCTTGTAAGCAACCCAAATGCCCATCAATTCCAGGCTGGATAAAGATTTAAAAAAAAAATAGAATGGAATATCATTCTGCCATGAAGAACAATAAATTTGAATCATTCATACTGAAATGGATATATTTTGAGGACATACTCATAAGTGAGATAAATAGGTCACAGATGTGTAAATACTGTATCTGTTCTCTGGTATGAGAAACCAAAAATATAAATAAGTCCTACAATGTATGATGGTCATTGTAAAATAGAAAATATATTAAGGAAAATGGAGGGTAGGGGTAAATAATGAGGGGAAAGAAAAATTGTGATGGTAAAAAAGGGGGAAAATTTCAGTTATATAGGGGGTGGGGGTTGTAAGGTGGGTAAGGGAATGGGAAAAATGAAAAAGTAAATATGTCATACACTGGTACAAATTCTCAATGTTGAGTGTGATCATAATGTATATATAAAATGCACCTATACCACCAAAAACAAAGGACAACACTATCTGGTGGAAAGAAGAAAAATTAACATCATCAAGTACATAACTGAAGAGAAAGCCATTAAAATGTATGTGGCTCCTTCTTTAATATGTGAGTATTGTTCTAAAAGCTTTACACATATATTTATTAAAAATAATAAACAACAAAATCATAAAGACCTGTGTTTAATCTAAATCTACTCCAACTATTACTAAACAGGTGAACTTGATGCTTATTTGGATTTCATGGTCCAGGCTCCTTAACTATAAAACAATGAGAGCTGTCTCACAGACTGCCATTACATATAAAGTTAGAAAAATCAGTTCAAAACACCCAGTATAAGGCCTAATCTGTAAAAGTGCTTAATCACTTGTGTCCTTAACACCACTATTACAACTTTCTCCTCTATCTTCCATAACACAGGAACTGGTGAATTCCTGCTTATAGATTTGGAAATGTATTTTATATATAATTGCAATTTTGGTATTTCTTGGTTAGTCACAAGAAAAATATCAGTCCAATAACAGTGTTTCTTGTTTAAGGCAAAATACACCAAAAATAAAATGGTTCTTAATTTAAATTGGTGGCTGTTTTGTTTTCCAGGCTATCCAGAAAACATTATAATGTACACCCAATAACGCATAAACTTCAGTTATTATGAACTGAGATATGGATTAAAGCAGGGAGGTGATAATTCATAGGAGACAGAGAGACCTCTAGTAAGCAAGGTCTTAGGACCAGAGAAACCATTTAGGATCCAACACACGAGCCAGAACACCTTGAACACCAAGAAACTCAACTGTGAACAGATGACAACTGAACTATTAGAAAGATGAGCAGCTAAGAGAAAGGTACAGTGAAAATCTGGTTAAAGTAATGGAAAACCCATAATTGCCAACAGGGCTCAATTGTGTGGAGGATTTAACTTGTCTTTTGTTTGCAATTGTTCAGCACTGACGGGCTCAGGATATATCCCCTGGAATCAAATAATGGGTGAAAATGAGAGCAAAAGCAAACTTCAGAACAAATGCAGTGAAACAACTACAATAAGAGCCCATTACAACCATCAAAAGAAATTCAATGAAACTTTCATAGCTTGTATAGTAATAAATATGTCTATATATATGTATTCAACATTTTCACTAGAAAATAAGTATGTTCCTATGAGAACAGAAAAACACAGAAAATTGAAGAAAACCAAAAATTCCTTTAATTTTAATAACCAAAGATAATCACAAAGCTACATGTTGATGGACTATTTTATCTTCAAGAAAGTTCCCTCTGCTTATATTTTAACTAGCAGTTTTTATCCTTATTATCTATAACAGCATATCTTCTGTGCTCTAATTATGTAGAGATTCAGTTCTCTAATTACATCTTTGTCATTTACCTGATTCCATAAATTATCTGGCATTTATTGACAGCTAATTCTCTGTCTATCCTCACTGAAGTATTTCCAGAGAACATGAGGAAAATAAAAGGGTGAAAAGTTCTCATCCTCTCAGCTGTGTCTATGTCCTTTTCATGCCTTCCCCATTTTTCATTTGCATTTTCCTTGAGGCACAAATTTTAAATCATCCTGAAATGTTAAATGGAAGCTGTATCACAATGGAGAAATTGCAATGTATTTTTAGAAGAGAAAGCAAGCTTGGTGAAGTAGTCTGATCGTGTTGGCTGGTTCTGCCACTCAACATCTGTGTCTTAGTTAGACCAGATGCTTGCAAAGCAAGGGCAAAAACTAAAATGGAATTTCACAATGATAATATAGGGGTGCCCAAACTGAATCAATTTGATTATTTTGTACAGTTTGTGAGGCAATGCAGTACTTGAAAACCAATTAATGGTCTACAATACACTATGTCTTGCTTCTGTTAGTTAATTTTTCTTTGACAAGAAACATCCAGTGTTGTCTTGCTGTAGGAAAAGAATCAAATGACCAGGTTTTGACTGAGCTGAGACTCTAAACTTACTCAAGACAACACAGAAAAACCCTGTTCTAGTGTGTGGTCTCAACAGCAAGGAAATGATGTTGCATGGTAACCCAGAACCTTCCCGATTTATGATCCTATTATGTTTGTGAATTCAGACTTACTATTATAGCATGTGCTTCTGTTATCTGTTTTTAAGAGTTCTCTTTAAACCTCATACAACAATACTGGGTGTGGTGGCTCACACACCAGCAATCAGTACCACATACCACAAATACCAGTCTTGGTGGCTCAAACCTGTAATCCCAGCACTCCCTCCGGAGGCAAAGGCAGGAGGATTACTGAGTTCAAGGCTTGCCTGGGCTACACAGTGAGCTCAGGGCTAGCCTGAACTACAAGGCAAGACCCTGTCAAAAAACAAACAAAAAAAAAAGTTTTCTTTTTAAGAGTTCTAGATATGCTAAGTTCTGTTGGAAGACTTTTACCGGTTTCAAATTGTTTACTGAGGAAGATATGTAATGAAGTAAGTACTCTCATTGTCACCATTTACATCTGAAAAAACTAAACACAGACAGGAAAGATTATTTGGCTAAGCTTAAATAGGTATTAAGTGCAATAGTGGAGCTTGAAAGCGGTCTGGCTCAACAGTCTAGGCCAGTGGTGGTGAACCCATGCCACACATTCCAGAGCATCACTGAAAGTATGACAGATCCACATCACAAGTCTACACATTCACAAACTGTGCTTTAGAATTATCTGTAGTATTCTGCTTACTATATCAAAAGTATTCATTTACATAGCTATATCTGGCTCTAGATTAGAAGTTGCAGACTAATAAACTGTTGTATTGGACTTCTAGACTACAAGAAAGAAGAAAGGAAAGGGGAAGAGAAGGAGGAAGGAAGACAAAGGAAGAGAAGAACAGAGGGCAAAGGAGATGGGGATGGAAGGTAGAAAAATACATGAATGAAAGGAGGAAGGACCTAAACAAAGACATGTGCAACTATTCCCAGGCCCATCACTTTCTGTTTTCTCGTAGAGTAGACTTATGTGTGTTTATCTCTACATTTTTGCCTTCACATTCCCTGGCCTGTAACCTTGACCAGTGTAGAAATGATGACTGCCGCACAATGCTTTCTTTACTTCTAACACATAACTTAAATTTGACATATTTGCTCAGTGAGTACCATTAGGAAGAGGAAAGGAAGGATGCCCATCACTGCCCCTTTGAACTATACCAAATTGATTCTAAAGCAAGGAGAAAAGTTAAATGAAATTCCAAGCACTCTGAATGTCACAGTGAAATGAACGGAATATGTGCTGCCTTTCATAGTTTAAATTTATTTTCAAGTTGGATTTCTGAGTTTAGAATTAGCAGAGAAGCTGTGATATTTGGAAAAGGCAGGTGCAGATGAAGGATCAATTCCTGCACTTCTTTCTTTGGTTCACGTAGGCACATGCTAGCAAGAGGGAAGAAATTTTAAAATCTTTTTTTTTTGTTTCCAAATAATCAAGAGTGTTAGAGAGCAATGTATGCCTTTCACCTCAGGGTGGCTATGACTCAAATCCATAATTAGGGAAAAGGTCAACAAGTAACAGCCAGAATTTTTCTCTGAGGCTTATGGATGATGAAACCCAGTATTTTCTTAGGCAAAATTTGCATTGAAATAAGCTGTTTCCTGTGTGTACTTCAAACACAGAACATCTGTGGCAGGCTTGGCACACCTCATTCTCTGCCACCAAACAAGGCAATCTTGGACCTAACTGCAGCATTCAGAAGAAAGAAAGCTTTATCTACCTAGATTACTTCTGTCTTCTTTCTTTTTCCTTTCTTCCTTTTTCCTTTCTTCTCCTCTCTCTCTCTCTCTCTCTCTCTCTCTCTCTCTCTCTCTCTCTCTCTCTCTCTCTCTCCAAAATGTCATCAAAATCTATTTACTAAACAAATCTAGCATCAACAATCTACATCAAAATCATATTAAAATTATAAACTTAGAAAGGTGCCTAGTGTTTTCATTTTTTCATTTGGCCAGGATCATTGGTTCGTGGATTCTTTATCCTGCTCATTTTTTTCAAGAAGTTTTCTAACAAAAGAAGAAATGAGGTGCACAGTATCAGAGGTCTGTTGGAACCACTGTCACTGAAGAAGAGACTGTGAGGTTGGAGAATTCCTAGTCCCAGTGGATCTTTCTCACCCTCATGTGAAATATGAAAACATAATAGCCCAAGCAAGGGGACAGCAACCTGCAAGAGATCAAGTGGACGGTGGGAGCCTGAATGACAATTTCTTAACAATCCAATCCAAGACTTTGGCCCCAGTTTTATACTGGTTATGACATCAACAAAATACCATGTGATACCAGTCAATGAAATCTGATATACCTATGGGGCCTCCTTCCATCCCACTCCCACAGCTCCAAAGAAATAACTGTGTCCTTTGGTTGTGAACCCATCCTTTGAGTTCTTTATCAATAATTTATAATTAAGTCTGTTTCAATTCAGTTTTATCCAAACAAGATATGTTGAGTATGGGAAAAATCAACAAATGTCAGTAAATAATGATTAAGTATATTGAATGTTATGAGCTATTAAACATCTTTAGAGACTGTAATATGCCACTTTGCAGAAGGTATGGATCATTAAGTGTATGGAATTTAATTATTCAAGCTGTATTCTTTTCTGGGTTGGCAGGAGAGGGTGTAGGATAATTTTACATTGCTGTAGCCTGTAAGAATGTCAACCTGCAATATGGCACACTTCACAGATAAACCTCTGCAAGGACTGTTAAATTTCACTAAAGCCACATCTCATTAAAAAGTGTTTATTATCTTAGGGTTGAATGTAACAGAAGACCATAAATGAGGAAATGTTTAAAAAAAGAGTATATAGGATATTGATATCTAAACAATTTCTACTTAATATTTTCTAAACTAATTAGCAAAGTAAATGATATAAATTGCATTGTGTAATAAATGACTTCTGTAATAATTGCATTATGCCAAATGTTTTAAAAGCCTTTAAACAAAAGCAAACAACCATCTAATAAATTAACTTTCTTATAAATTCAAAATTTCAATAATGATACAGACATAAGGCAAGTTCCTTTGTAAGAAGCCTACTACTGACATATTTACAGTTTTGTCAATAAGTTTTTATTGATCAATATCTCTATACTCCTATAAACATGACACAAATCAAAATCCACTGAAATGTCAGTTGCCTGATATGCTAGTTGGTAGTTGAAGTTTGACTTAAAAAATCTTTAAATATGATGAGGGAAGCAAGAAACAAGGCCACAACTTACATAGAGACTAAACAAGCAAAGATAATATGACAATCAAAAAAATGTTTGCATCTAATCCCGAATGACAGAGAACAGCTTTATCTAGGACCAATCCACTGAATATGTACATGTAGAAGACACTTTAATCCCCTTGTGCTGATGAAGACATTGTGTGAGGAAATGTAGAGTAAACGGGCTACATTTAATGTCCAAATTCCAGAATGTAAAACTGCCTTGGCTAACATGCAACCTGACTTCTAGCAAATGCAAAGCCCAGGCAAGACCTTTAGGACAGAAAGCCCTCTGTTTTTTCTAGGAAACCATTTCAGCTTGAGATAGCTTTAAAAGTCCATTTTAATTCAATTATTTAGACTTTGATATATTCTTCTGAACCATATATAAAAAATATAAACTCCATTTGCATAGGGTAGCTATTGACAGAACTGTTTAAAATATCCTTTAAGGAGAGAGAAAATGTTAAACTGAGCATCCATCAGTGATTTGCTGGGAAGGAATGCTGTCTTTGTATTAGGAAAAGGACAATAAAAATAAAAAATGATCAACTTTCTGTGGGTTTCTAGATGTTATATACCTACTGATGGATCAATAGGGTAATTGGGTTGATTTTATATTACCTTTTAAGAAATTAATAGCAGTAAGTAAATTAGTGTTCTTCATCAATTTTGGAGAGAACAAAGCTGTTTCCTTACATGTGAAAACACTGAGAAAGTCACGAGTCACTCTTAAGTTATTTCTAAATGTAAACTATGGCATACATTTAAAAGCCATGGAATGTGAGCTTATTGGTGCAATCAAACTCTCCAACTTGAGGTCTCAGGACTCTCAATGAGGCACTTGAGATCACATGGCCAACTAGATGAAAAGTCCAGACCACAGGATGGTCTTTTGAATTTGAGCTTTGTATTTGCTTCAGCTTATTACATATTTTGGGAAATATTTTGTTTTTAAGTGCTTTCACAAATTCACAACTGACATCTACAAGGTAGTCTATCAAACTGAAGTATTTTGACATCTGCGTAGTTGTCTTAGTATTATGCTTATGTGGATACATTTATAAGTTACATGATATCTAAAAGTTGTCACTTGTAAAATTAAGACTTGCTTCACTGATTTCATAGCCAGTGCTTTTTGTATAATTTAAATCTGACAAGCTAAATAAGATAGGCTTGAAATTACTTTATAGTAAAATACTAAGTCAACTTAACTTTTTTTTTTTTTTTTTTTTTTTTTTTTTGCGACAGGGTCTTGCTTTGTAGTTCAGGCTGGCTCTCAGCTCACTATGTAGCCTAGGCAAGCTTCGAATTCAGCAATCCTCCTGTCTTTGCCTCCCGAGTGCTGGGATTACAGGTGTGAGCCACCATACCAGGCACTGTGGTATGTGGTGTTGATTGTTGGTGGGCGTGAGTCTCCACACCCAACATTGTATGTGGTTACCGGGGATCGAACTCAGGACCTTGTGCTTGCAAGGCAGGCGCTGGAACCACTGAGGTAATCCTCTGGCCCGAACGTAACTCTTTATGAAGTAGTACTTAACTAAACAAAACAGAGACAACTCCCATAATGAGAACCATTTATTAAGGGTAGAACATTTCACCATTTCAAAATTAGAAACAAGAAGTAAAACACCCAAGTAATTTGAATCATGGATATGACCAAGAAAACAAAACATGTTCCAAATAATTGCTATCATAAATGTGGTCAATGGTGGTATAAAATTAGAGCTCAATTAAGTTATATTTCAAAATGCAACATGAAGAAAACTGGTTTTCTTCAGTTGTTTGTGGGTAAAGCTCTATTAATTTCTGGGGTAGAAGTGGCACAGTTTTCACTTTAATTTCCAAGCTGTCACTGGTTTTCCATTCATCACCAAAATGGCATTTTCTCATATGTTTATACCAGCCTATCATCTTTTCTGATGTGATAGTCACTATGTCATTATCATTCTATTTTTTATATAAAGAGGGTTCAAGGAAGATACAACATCTTCATTCATATTGGTATAACAATTGTAATAACACACCTAACAAAAATATATGTGTGTGGCAGGAGGACTTGGCAACAAGGAATGAATAAAATTGATTTAAGGTAACTCAAAACCCTAAATCCAAAAGGACAAACTGTCTAAATGTGCTGATTGATGCTTTTTATACTTCTGTGATCAATACAGCTTGTCACTATAGTCATGGCAGATCTCAGACAGATTTCCCTCCTTGCATCTCAAAAGTACACTTTAAAAATAGGTGAAATAAGGTTAAAAGAAGCATCAAACTTAGGAGTTAAAAATGTCTAGGGTGAAATGAAGACCTAAATGTAATGGGAGTTTATGAAATTAGGTACAGGGGCCTGACAGCCCTGTTCATCCTGCCTTAATATACAGGGCTGATGATAAAATCATGTTTGAAACATGTGCTTGTGTGCAGAGTACATGAAGAGTCTTATGTTGTTTCAGTTATCTTTTTTCTCATTTGATAAACATTAAGGGGGCTAATAATAGATAATAGTTGAAGAATACTTAAGTGCTGTTGCATTTTCCTTTCTTTATATCTACAACAATATCTTTCAACTGTGACTTGGAGAAATGCCAGAGATCAAACACACACTTCCTATTCCTCACTTACATGCAGTTTGCCTAGGACAGAGTATAAATGAGACTGTCCAGGATAACAGGCTTCAGCCTTATGAAACCCTTCCACCCTGTACTGAGAAAGCCTAAGTCAAGAGTGAGATTCTGACAACAGGTCTTCAAAAACAGTGGACTTGAGAGGTTTAAGATTCTCTCTTCTGGGGCCCATTTATTTATTTATTTATTTATTTATTTATTTACTTATCTATTTTTGAGATAGGGTTTTGCTTTGTAGTTCAGGCTGGCTCTGAGCTCACTATGTAGCCCAGGCAAGCCTCAAACTCAGCAATCCTCCTGTCTCTGCCTCCCAAGTGCTGGAATTACAGGCATGAGCCACCATGCCCAGCACTGGGCCCATTTATTTTTCTACTAAGACTTCCAAAGGCAAAGGTCCCCATTACAAAATACCATTTGCATGAAACTGGAGAGAACTTTAGAAAGATGATAGAAGAATGCAGATTAAATAAAAACCACTGGATTTTAGCTTTTTCTCTTTTTCCAATAAAAAGTGATGCACTATTTAGTCAAAATACTATAGGGTACCCAGAATGTCCAGTAAAGCTATTTTTTGTACATATGTGAATCAACATTTCAACAAATATCTTTAGTATTCTTCAACCTTTTAACACCTTTTATTCTTGTAACATATATCAAGATTTAAAGCAAGGGTCAAAATACTAAACTGAAAAAGAGTATTCTGCTTTTTGTTTTGTTTTGTTTTTTCACTGTATTACTATCCCAACATTTTGGAAACTCTGGTTTCTTAACAATTGCATGCATCTGCAAATTGTTTTTTACCAGTCTGAGAATCTTTCTTCTTGAAGAAAGGCATCCCTAAGGAAAGGGACTCCAATTTAAGCATCTTAGTATTTATTTCTTGAAAGAAAAAACAAGAAAACAGTGAAAAATAACTTAAAAATTGCACCGTATGAACCTGCCAGTGGATGCATGTGTGCAGTCCCTGAGTAAACATATTTTTTACTACAAATTAATAAACTCTCAAACTGTGAGTATAATTTACTTTCCTATGTAGATCTGCCTCTAGGGGAAGAATATTCTGGTTATGCTGACTCCTGTGTTTCATTGTTTAATGCTATAATAAAGACTGAAAAGCTAACATAGATTTTTTTCTCCAACTAGATGCACATGGTTCTTTAATTCTTTCGTCATTTACACATTATGGAGTTCCACTGATTTAGTTACAATAGCCTCGAGGCACTACTGGAGCTATCTGATTGCTATAACTATTGGAGCTGGTTTGAATAACAAAGGGAAGTACATTTTTAACTACTATTCTGGATCACAAGTGGCTTTCTTGTCCAGTAGGAGTTTAAAGGTTTGGTTGAGTATGAAAATTTAGATGCCAAAGAACTGTATGTGCAGCAAGCTTATAGTTCAGAGACAGAGAACTGAAATTTTAGTGCATAATTCCTGGGTTTAATGCACTCAAAACCAATTTCAATCAGGGTTTGGGGCCCATGGAGTAACAATCATGTTTCTAAATACCCTAGGTAAGACACAGAGGCAGCATAGGATGATCCAGCTCATTCCTTCTCTGTCATACTAGTCAAGGCTGTCACTACAGAAAAGCAGATTAGATGACTTGACTCTGGGTCTTTTACACTATTCCCTCTACAAACAATAGCTGGTCTTAATTTATAAAAGACTATAGGTTTGATATCTTGCAATGTTAGCTTACTGTCTACACACGATTCCAAATTGAGGGATCCTTTTGGAGTAACTCCATAAGGAGGCACAAATGCTATGAAAACCCTCCAATAGAGTGTACTGTACTTGACCACCCAGTTCAGGCTCTCTTACTATCTGAAAAATGAAACCACCTGTAGAACTAATCTTAGTGTTCTTTTGCTTCATGTACTACATATTATAATTACATTAGAAAATCCTAGGCCGGAGGGTTAGCTCAGTGGTTCTAGCACCTGCCTTGCAAGCGCAAGTCCTGAGTGCGATTCCCGGTAACCACACACAATGCTGAGCCTGGAGACTCACGCCCACCAGCAATCAATACCACATACCACAGTGCCTGGTGTGATGGCTCACGCCTGTAATCCCAGCGCTCGGGAGGCAGAGACAGGCGGATCGCTGAGTTCGAGGCTTGCCTGGGCTACATAGTGAGCTCAGGGCCAGCCTGAAGCACAAAGCAAGACCCTGCCCCCCCCCAAAAAAAAGAAATAAAAAGGCATCATCTCTGTATTATAACAAATATGAAAGCACTTGTGGCAAAATTCAGAGATGTTCAATGGGCAACATTATGGATATCATGCTGTATCAAAATCAACTCCTTTGATCTCCATTCTAAATAGAACTTTATGATTTCCTATAGCCAAGAGTTAGGGCAAGCAAAAATATCTGACTCTCAGTAGATATACTGTAATCATTTCCATTGTGATGTCCCAGCAAATATTTTCTTATTAAGACTGGGAACATTGAAGGATTGCTGATTGTCTCTGTGAAGATCACAAATAGAAAACATCTTTAGAAAGGAGTTTTCTTTACATCTATTGTGCAGGTCTATGCCAACTGATTATAAATCAAAAAGAAGCAATAAAAACCTCATACTTCCTCAAATGGCAGGATTTTATTAATCATTTGAATTCCACCTCTTTAAAATTAAATTGAATATAAAGTATTGTTCTTTTCATTAGAACTTGGGGGGTTGGAGATTTAGCTCGGAGGTTCCAATGATGTCTGCCTCACAAGTGCAAAATCCTGAGTTTGATCCATAATGCCAGGCATGGTGGCTCATGCCTGTAATCCCAGCACTCAAAAAGCAGAGGCAGGAGGATTGCTGTGAGTTTGAGGCCTTCCTGGGCTACACAGTGAGCTCAGGGCCAGCCTGAACTATAAAGTGAGACCCTGTTTCAAAAAAAAAAAAATTTTGGACTCCAAAGGATCTTGGTCTTTTAGAATTTATATATAGAAACAAAGAATATAAGTTAACATGCTAGTAGTATTTAAAGATTCTGTGACAAAATATTAAGCAAACAAAATTATCAATAAGACAACCTCTTAAGTGACTGTGATTTTCTCCTGAAAATATATCAATTAAGAAACAGGGTTCAGATTCCTAAGTTTAAATTACAACATCTTTTCTTTGTCTGAGTTTGTATAGGGTATTTAACCTGTCTAAATCTAATCAGTAAAATGAGTAAAATAATACTTCTTGTCATAATTTATTTTAAATCTCAAATGAAAGATGAGAGAAATTGAATATTATGAAAAAAATCTCAAAAACACTTGGAAATATGTGAAATGTACAATCAGCATTACAAATGAGCAGCAACCCTTTGAGTAGAGAGAGACAGACAGAGAGGGAGAGAGAGAAAGACAGATAAAGGAAAGGGAGGCCAATAATTTTAAAATTAGAACATAAGACAATTCTAATATTGTGACAATTTCAGTATTATTTTCAATCTCAGTAATTGATAAGATAGAGTTTTATTGGCCACAAAGGGGACAAGAGAATAATTTGACCCTTGTGACTAACTGTAAAGTTGCCTTCCTAAAAAAAAATTATATTTTTGAAGTGCTACATCAGGGAAAATATTAACTGAAAAAAAAAAACACAAAAACCTGTTCTTTGAAAAAGAGAAATGGTAAAGAAACTTGTGATTTCAGTACAAAAAAAAAAAAAAAAAAGTAAAAGCCCTACACCCAGGGGAAATAGTATGTGGCTTCATTTGTAATTGATAATGTACATTATTATTACCATAAAAGGCTGACCACATGTGTTTGCACAGAACAATTTTTATTCTAACTACGTAATATAAGAAATTCAAAGTAAAAAATAATTATTAAAGAATAGACTAATGTTGGTCATATTCTTCAGTGCCCAACTGAGGTAATTCAAATCCTTTCTAGAAAAAACCATAGGACTCTCTCAAGTAAGGATTTATAAGAAATTAATATACCGGGCCGGAGGGTTAGCTCAGTGGTTCCGGCGCCTGTCTTGCAAGCACAAGGTCCTGAGTTCGATCCCCGAAACCATATAT
>PVIC010010718.1:0-42729 GCA_004025085.1 Thryonomys swinderianus
AAAAAAAAAAAAAAAAAAAAAAAAAAGATAGATGAAGACAGTTCCCATGCAGAGATACCACTGATAAGGATCAAGATGGGGAAGGAACTGTAGTGTTGCCACATACCCCACCGCCCCAGCCTAAGTGAAAGCCAGTTCCATTTCTGACTCCATAGGAAAAGAGAAGAAAAAAGGGAGTAGAGAAAAGAGAGGGGCTTTAGAGCACTTGTTCATGCTAAGAAATACTGTTATCTAATTCACCAAGTTGATTTGCATTAAAACTGCTAGAATAAGGACTGAGGCTGTAGTTCAGTGTGGTACCATGCAGCAAGCGGCAAGCAAGCGTACAGTCTGAGTTTGATCCCCACCTGGGGGTGGGGGCCTTCTAAAATTCAGCCCTTTCTTTGTGCTGATCTTTTAGTAGTGCAGTTCCTCACCAGGACTGTGACCCTAGGAGGAGCACCTAGCAGGCCCAGGCAGGAGCCAGCTTCAAGTATGGCCCTATCAGAAGCATACACTCGGCCTTCAGGCCTCTCATGCCTGTGCACGTGCTCTCCAACCCCCATGCAGGACATGGGCAGCTTCGAAAGCACAGTGCAATGCAGCCCTGAGCCCCGGCACATGGGCTGACTCAAGATGGGGCCAAAGAGAGAATGCTGCCTGTTCACGCCCCACCTAAGTGCTGCCTGTGCTTGCCGTTGGCATCTCTGATTTCCTGAGATAATTGTACATCTTTTCAGAAGAACTCCAGCAAAACCCTATTTTCTTATCTTTCTGGGGAGTAACTTTGTGAGCAGAAATAATTCCCATGTTTTCAGAGGCAAGATTCCTTTTTGCAGAAAATGTGCTGTGAAGATCCGGAAATGGACTGTCTCACTTACTTTGTTTCTTTGTCTCTCTCCTTTTATGTTTATATTCCCTTTTACTACTCACACATCCTTGGCCCCTGACTCTTAGTGCCCGTCTCTATGTCACGTACCTTCGCCTTCAGCAGAGGGGACTCTCTGGCAGGCTCCCCAGGTAAACATGCATGGATGAATTGGCTCTCTGTAGATCCATAGATCCAGTGGGGTTTGCAAGGGGCCTTTGGCCTCTGTTACTGTCCTACATATGATCCAGTCTCTTCCAGCAGCATTCTCATAACTAAGGTATAGTACAATGCACAGGTACCATTCATTTGTACACACAGCCCGGGCATTACTAATTCAACAGTGTTATGTGTGAATTTACCACCCAGGATGTATCTGCGTACATACATGGAAAAGTGGTGTTGAGGAATAGCACATGTTTTTCTTCCTTGGCTTCCTTTCTTCTTTGTTTGGCAGCATGGTGGAGGGGTAAGGAGTATAACAAGAAAAAAAAGGAGGAATAATAGGACACTCTGGATTATCTCTACCTCTTTTTCTTCCAATATTCTTTCTATGTGGCCTCTTCCTTTAGCTAACCTCAAACCCATCCTTATCTTCCTGGCAATGGTACTGTGTGAGAGTTACATTTCCTCTGGCTCTGCACTTAAAAATGATGCTGTATGTAAAAATGTCAAAGAACTTTTCTGAGGTTTAGCCTCTCTTATTAACTAAAGAAAAACCTTTTTAATCAAGTGAAACATTTTAGAACTTCAAACTCAATGATTGAATACAGTGCAATAAATACAGATAATCACATTGCTGTCCATGTTGTTTTCATCTAGAAAACAATCTCTAGGCCCGTACAGCAAGTAAAACTAACACAGGAATTTATTTATAAAATCTCCCTGCAGTTAGAAAGTCAAATTCCTTGTAGCTTCTACATCTGTGTCCAATATCCCAACGCACCCTCCCCTAGCCTCAGTCATTAAGAATCCAGCTGTGGCTAGGCAGATGACACACACCTGTAAGCTCAGTACTCAGGCTGAGGCAAGAGGATCACAGCTTAAAGCCCTGCCTGGGTAACTTTATGAAACTGTCTCAAAATAAAATTTTTGAAAAGGGCTCAGGGTATAGCTCAATGACAGAGTACTTCCCTAATAATGCACAATGCCCTGGATTTAATCCACAGTACCTATTTAAAAAATTCCAGTCTGCTATCTGGCTGGTAGACCCTCAACATCAAAAGAGACTATGTCCTGAGACCTCAAACTCCCAAGTCTGCAATGTCAGAAGTATCTATGTTGACTTCTGTGTTCTTCCGAATCACATTTTTCCATCAACAACCATCTGGTTCCCATGTTTATCTGTTCAAGACAAACTACGCACCTTCTCAGATTTCACCATTTTTCTCTCTCAGTGGTGATTTTCCACTAAGAAATAAAGTCTTCCTTTGTTGGTGAGCATTCATGCCTTCATGATAACTGTAGCACAGTACAGTCAATGTAAGAAGCCAGCCTGGCACCCTCACCAGATAAGTGGTTTACTCCTACATGCCAGCAAAATTAGAAATGACCACATCATGCACTTTCAAGATCCTTCACATGTGTTATATCTCGGGGAATGCCAAGAGTGTGCTGTGAATCTTCTACAGAAAGGGAGACACACATTTTAAAGATTTTCAACCAAAAGAATCAAAGCAAGACTACAGATGACTTCATTTAAATTCCCAGTTTAGAGAATATTAATTCTAATTGATCAGTATCGATTATGAAAGCCTTCATACCAAGCCAGTGTCAGAGAAAAAAGGACTAACTCTTGCTATACAGAGCCTCACAGGAGGGGCTAAGATTTCAGTCTCTGCTCTACCTGGCGTCATGAGCTCCCGAAACCCCTTTCATTTTCACCCCGTTTTCCATGACTCAGGATGTTCAGTCCAACAGGATGCCCACCAGTAAAAAAGCAAGAGCAAGGCCAGCCTTTTCCTGCCCTTGCTTCGGCTCTGTAGGATGGAGGTAGCGGAAGAAAAGAGGTAGGAAGCATCCCGCTACTCCGTTGGCTCTTTGCCCCATTTTCTCTTCGCTGGTCTCTGCAGTCAGCTACCCAGCCTCCAGACGATGTGTACAGGACCTACCCCATCGTATTGCCTCTGCCTCTCTTGTTTCTTTTCCATGTCACCAAAGAATAAACATCCCAGGGATTTTCTGGAAAGAAATCTCGGACACCTGGCCCCGTACTTGGTTTCTGATCCAGAAACGTAGATACTGTTTCTTAACTGAATCTTATACAGGGAAAAAGATAAACCCTAGAAATTAGTAAAATCTGTGAGTTTGAAAGGAAATAATTATTATCTTATTTGACCACCATAGTCACCTTGGGACATAGGCAGAAGTTTTGTTTAAAAAACAGAAAATGGAGTGTGAAATTAAGCCACGGGATCAGTATCGCATGTAAAGCAGATAGAGAGATGAGTACTAGAATCCAAGACTCAGATCCTGTATTCCACCTGTCACCAGGGACCTACCCGCACTTCTGAGTGAAAGTGTTTCGCGCCTTCTACAGGGCTGTGGTTCACATGGCACAGCCGTGCTAATGAAAATGGTGCTCACACTGGACAGACAGCGGAGGCCTTTGCGCCGAATACTGAGAAAATACCTAGTGTGTATGATTGCAAAGCATCATCCATGAACATTTGTTTCATTTGAACCTTAGTTTGAAATAAGGAGAACAGAGGGGCTCATGGGTTACCCCGAGAATGTGATGTCATCGGCCATCTTTGCAGGTATTTTCATTTCAAAGTGAAACTCCTCACCGGCCCCACTATCCTCATCCTGCTTTCTCTCTGGGTTTCTTTGTTTCTTCTCTTGACAGTGGAGACGCTATTGAGTTCGCCATGATGATTCCTCCAAGTTCGCGAAAGCAGGAACAGCAGAGATAGCAAAACCAAGAGTTATTTTACAGGGCTAAGTTATCCATGTGGAGTGGGCTTCAAGTTCAAAGACTGGAGTTTTTTCCCAGCATATTCAGGGAAATCTCCAAAAATAGTCTTTCCACTTCGTGAAATGTGGCAAGTGAAAATGTTCCTTTGGGCAGCGCTTGCATAGTAGTAAACACTTCAGAACCACTAGAGCTGTGTGTAACATGAGTGCGTTCATCTGGGATCCTAACTTGGTCTAACTTGCACAGTGCACTCTGAGCTTGGGCAGAGAACTGACGTTTGGTCTCTGGTTGTCTGATGTTCAGTACTACACGAAATGGCGAATTTTAATTATTCTAGTTCGTACTTCTATAAGCCTGTGTAATGAAACCTCCTCTCTGATTACCCCACCCCTCCCCCTCCCTCACTGATGCTCCAGAAGTTGCACACAGGCCGCCACGTAGCCCTGTTTTTCTCTCAAATCCTCGTGTGTAGAAGGGGAAGAGGGCATTCTGTCTTGGTATTTGGGATCCCGTTTCCTTGATAAGATGGTGAAGGTTCCCCGGATAACGCTGTCCGCAAGGGAGGCAACAGTTCCAGAGCTGTGGTTACGTTTCAGTCCCCTACATCTAGCACAGAGCGAAGAGATTCCATCCAGCTACAGTGACAGCGCGAAACCCGCTTCCACGGCCTCCCTTACCCTCCCACCGTTTAATTAAACCTCCTCTGGTTTAATTATCCCCCCGTCCTCTCCGCTCAGCTTCAGTCACTCTAAAATGCGAGGCAGGCCAGGTATCACTTGCAGCCTCTTTGCCCAAAGCCTGCGGGGCTGAGGTCGGCCACACTTCTCAGTGGCACTCGGTGCTCCAGACCGCAGCGGCCTGCTCCCTATGAACGAGTCACACTGGAGCTGGCGATCTAAAAGCGGGAATGGGCCAGGAACAGGTTGGCCGCCGGACCTACCTCCTATTGACAGGTTCTCCGGTCAGTTTTATGCATTGGTGTTTGATCTGTTGCCTTCAGAACTCTTTGCACTCTATTTAGATTTTCTTTGTCACTTTGCTCCCCCAATCTGTGCCTCTGTGCTTTTAGGAAATGCCAAGGGGAATTATACAACTTGAACTAGTTTGCCATGCTGCTGGGACACTCGTCTGTTACTGATTTCTTCTCCTTTTTATTAAAAGCATTTCTATTTCCATTTGCCTTGCTGAGAAATCTCTGAATGTATGTACATAATTACTGCAGTGCTGAGTCATCAGCATCCTGCCTCTTGAGGAATGTCAGGCTGGGAGCCGCAAGAGCCCTGGTCGTTCACAGCGCGCCATGGAAGCAGAATGCTCTTTGTCATGAATGAGGCTTCTTCTTTTCTTTTCTTTTCTTTTCTTTTCTTTTCTTTTCTTTTCTTTTCTTTTCTTTTCTTTTCTTTTCTTTATTTTATTTTCTTTCCTTTAATGATTTTCTAGGCCCAACTGTTGCAAAACAGTTTTAATTTTGGTGTCGGGAATTCTTTGGGATTTCACGGATCAACCTTCAGTAGCGCATTGACTTACAAACCAAAACAAAAAGCCACGTCTCTCCTTCCGGCACAGCAGTGATGAGCTCGTGCTTGACACGTGAGACCCTCTGTGCGACACAGCACAGCTCGGTGACTTCTGTGCCGGGTGCCAGTGAGATGATGAGCTTTATGGGCCCTGGAGTGTAGCTGTCGTCTCTGTGTCCAGCGAGCAGGAGTGGAAGGGATGTCAGCAGACGCTTCTGTGCATGGGAAGAATCTAGTTCCCACCATCTTCCCTCACTGTCTCTTGAGCGATAACATACTGGATGAGGATGTGGAACAGCATGTGGGCCAGATGAAGCTCTTGTCCACCCAGCAAAGCCAAGAGTCCCCGAGACACGATAGTGCTTTCCCGAGGCCACCGAAGCCACAGGCCCTGCTCCCCCCTTTCCCTTCAGTTATATCCAAGCTGAGTTGAGACTGAGACCCACCCCGTAAGTACAGTTTCCCAGACTCTACTCGTGCCGAAGAGGTTTCTCTTCCGGAGGACCACCTGCCTACCGGCCAGGAGGAGGAAACACTGAGTCTCAGCTAGCCATCTCTCCGGACAGCCACCACAGGGCTGGCCACACGCGACCGTATCAATCTGTCTTCAAGGTACCTGGACAAGGTTTGAAATGGATCCTTCTCTGCCTATTTATTGTTCACATTTATAACCACCTTGACGCATCCCTTGTGCTCTGTGGCACCAGGACCGTCCGTTAGAAGTCACTCAGTGGGCAGACTTCTGCCCCCACCCTGTTTCACAGGCTCCCCCTGTAGGCTGTCCTTCAGGGGCCGGGCCAAGGCCTGGGGCTCTTGAGATTCTGACTGTGTAAGATCTAACTCTATCCACCTCCATTTCTCTTGTCCTCCCACCGCAAGCTTCTTGGAGAAAGTTCTGACTTCAGTACAACTTCAGAGTTCTAAAACCTTTTCTTAAACAACATTCAGATTCTAAATATTCCCCCAGAGACCCTTAGGTGCAAATGTGTTCACTTTGCCCATTTGCATTGAACACCTACTTTAAGGTATTCATTATACTTTAATAATGGGCAAAAAAAGACAAGGTCTCTGCCTTCCTAAAACCTGCAGTCAGTACCACGCACCACAGTGCCAGGCATGGTGGCTCACGCCTGTCATCCCAGCTCTTGGGAGGCAGAGGCAGGACAATTGCTGAGTTCCAGGTTTGCCTGGGCTACATAGTGAGCTCAGGGCCGCCCTGAATTACAAAGCCAGACCCTGTCTCAAAAAAAAAAAAAACAAAAAAAACTTTGGAAAAGTGCTTTGAAGGAATTAATTAAGTCAGTGATAGAGGAAAACAGAGGGAATCTTTATAAGGTAGCCAGACAAAGCCATCAGAGAAGGCTGTATGTCTGGTGAGAGGCAGGGACTGAAAAGCAAGTGGCCTTGACAGGGGAAAGGAGCCGGGAGATACCATCTGCTGAGGAGTGCCGAGGAGTGCAAGGGTATGTTGCACGGCTGAGCTCCCCAGAGTGCCAGGTGGCTAGAGCAAAGCAGGCAGGTGGAAGAGAAGCCCCAGAGTTCAGGCAGGAAGGCAAGGTCCAGGCATTGGGAACTCAGGGCCATGACAAAGAGTTTGGACTATAAGAAGTTAATTGATTTTTAACATGCGATTATGACAGGAGAGGCTAAAACAGATTATGGTGATCGCCTTTTACCCACATTTCCACTCTCCATGATTTTAATGACCCATGGTTAACTATGGTGTATAAATATTGAGTGGAAAATTCCAGGAATAAATAATTTGTAAGTTATAAATAAGCTTTGTTTTAATATATTGCTACAGTTTTTATTAGTTAATGAGATAAATATTGTTAATCTCTCATTGTTCTAGTTTGTAAATTTAACTATTATGACTATCATAAAGGGTGGTCAAAAGATAATGTGAATGTTTAAATTTTTAAAAATTTATTACCACAAGAGACACACTGTCAAGAGCAATGAGATAACTGTGTTGGAAGCAAGAGAGAGAACTTTGAGGGTGCGATGGCAATGTGTCTTTATGGTAATAAATTTTTAAATTTAAATTTTCATATTTTTATCATACCTCATTAATCAACTGTTTATAGCAACTCCCATGAAATAAATTCACTCTAGTGTGCCTTATTTACTGAATCTGGCACCATGCAACCTCAGGCTCTCCTCCAAAGTCAAATAAACCATGAAAGGCAAACATTTTTAATAGACTCAGGACATTAGAGTGGGCACAATGGTACAACTAAAGATATACACAACAAAGGACTTGTAGAACTCCTTCAGAGAGTAGCCACAATAATTGTACTCAAAAGAAAAGGAAATAATTTGAAGAGGGATTAATTGCAGTGTGTCTTACTATAGGCAAATTTTTAATATTAATATTCATTGTTTTATTAGAACACATACATATAGGAAAAAGCAGAATACCTCGGGTTAGATGCTATTTATGGTTTCAAGCATCATTGAGGGTCTTGGAATGTGTATTCCATAGATTGGGGAACTGCTTTATAAAATTACTAATGGGGAAGTCAAACTCTGAGGTAGAAGTGATGATGACTGGATTTGACAGGAGAGAGATAAAAAAGACAAAAGACGACCATAGTGTGCTGGAGGTAGAACCTGGTGTGGGGGTGAGGGAGGGCAGGTTTCAGGGTTAAGTAACAGGAAATAAATGAGTGACATTTACTGAGAGGGGTAAGATGAAATTTGAATCCTAAATTCTATAATTATATCAAGGCAGTGATTATTATAATTCTAATGAGAAAATAATTCAATCTATTGTTATTTTAATATTTTTCTCATATGGTTTGCCAAGTAGCACCACCAGCCAAAGTGATGGCGAACTTCCATGACTCACTACAAATAGGTGCTAATCAAATATTTCAATTGATGGCAGCATTAGCTGAAGAGACAAAATTAAATTCCCAAAATTCTGTTCCCAAAAAGCAAGAATCAGAATCCTGGAAGAATCAGTATTTTCTTTCTTTCTTTTTTTTTTTTTTTTTGCTTTTTGGAGACAGGGTCTTGCTTTGTAGTTCAGGCTGGCCCTGAGCTCACTATGGTGCCCAGGCAAGCTGCCGCGAACTCAGCAATCCTCCTGTCTCTGCCTCCCGAGTGCTGGGATGACAGGCGTGAGCCACCACACCCAGCATTATATGTGGTAACCGGGGATCGAACTCAGGTCCTTACGCTTGCGAGGCAGGCGCCGGAACCACTGAGCTAACCCTCCGGCCCTCAGTATTTTCTTTTGAGTCATTGAACTAATCTGGGGTGTGAGAGCTGACACCCTCCTGTTCTCTCCTTTTGGAAGAACTACAGAGTGGCTTTGGTTGGCTTTGCAGCCCCTTACTAGAGCTGTTTGTTGGTAGAGGTAACGCTGGGCTCACCTGCAGCACCCTGTTTTCTGTTCATCCCAGGGATAGTAGTTCAGAGTCCATTTTGAATACAAATGACATAGTCTTAATTGGACTTTTCAAAAAATTCCTTAGAATGCAAAAAGCTGACTAGACATTTGGATCTTTGGCAGAGAAACTATGGATTACCTGTTCGAGAGCTAGCCTTGCCCTGGCCCTCGCTTTCAGGGACCCCACTTCAGCCCTTCTCAGCCCCACCTCTGAGAGTGGGTCAGACGGTTCACAGAGTCAAGGGTACATGTCCACCCAACTCCCCCATCTCACTACATCACAGTCCCGATACCCAGGATCCTGGAATTCGCACTCAAACAGTCCTTGGAGATAGCAGGGGCAGAGGCCTTAGAGCAGGGGCCTGGCTGACCCCACGCAGCCCTACTCTCTAGCACAGAGCTCTGAGGAGTCAAACTGGCCTTTTAGCTTCTTATTTACACTTGTCAAGGACAAAAAAAAAAGAATTCGTGTTAACAGTTTACTAATGTGATCTCTGACTTGTAAGTATTCATACCATTTGTGGCCCTCTTGTTCGTAAGCTTGGACAGTGTTTGGCCAGGCCTGAATTAACCCCACTAAGACACATCACCCTGGTGAGGACTGGTTGTCTGTGCGTTGACGGATGGTTTTGAGGACCGACCTAAGGCCTTGGTCTTTCTAAAATAGGACTCACCACAGGTAGAAAGCATCGCTCTAGTGAAGGGTTTTATATTCTGGCATCGCAAACCACACTGACAGCTATGCGTTTGAGGTCTTCTTGCACTTAAGGACCAGTGAAGGCAGTGGGCCAGTCTGCCACTGTTTGAGGGGAAATGAATGCCCAAGCCCCCTTCCTGGAGAGGCCACAGGGAGGGATATTTATGCCTTCAGGGAATCAACCCCAATAAAACAGCCAGGCTCCTGGCCAGACTCTGATGGGACGGTGAGGGCCCCTTTCCACCACCCAGTGCTACAACGTCTCGATGCCCCTCCCTGTTGGACCTCAGTAAACAGCAGCTTTCTCTTTCTCCCTCTTTCCACTCTGTGTTGTCTCTGCCCACTCCTCCTCGTCTCTCTGCTCCTCCCTGTCTTCTCTGTGCCTCCTCTTCCTCACCATCTGCAGTAAACCGATCCCCTTCTCGCTGCAGCGGGTTGAATCGCTCTGAGTCTCCGAATAGAGAGCGCAGTGACTTTGGTGGGAGCAACACCCAGCTGTACAGCAGCAGCAACAACCTCTACACACCTGACTACTCAGTCCACATCCTCAGTGATGTGCAGTTTGTGAAGGTAATTCCCCGGGAGCGCGGCCCCTCCCCTCTCCCAGTGGGCACTTGGCTGGGGGAGCTGGACAGGAGACCCCCATCCCCCGTATTATACGTCTCCTGCCCCATGTTCCAGTGTCATGCTGGGGAGTAATTGTTCCTTGGCTTTATAAAGGGCCTGTTGTTTCAGAAAACTTTGCTACTATTTGGATCTCTTGATCTCCGTTTTTCATGTGAGATTAGCTTGTGTGTGACACGTTTCCATCAGAACTATGTTCTTCGGCTCACCTAACACTGGGGAAGGTACTGGCATGGATTGATTTTTTTTTTTTTTTGGTGGTACCGGGGATCGAACTTGGGCCCTTGTGCTTCCAAGGTAGGTGCGGTACCACTTGAGCTAAATCCCTGGCATGGCATGGATCGATTTTAATTCATTTCTTTCAAGATCAATTTGCAGGTTATTAATCAGCCAGGTATACAGAAGAAACCATGCTGTGATTTCATGTTTATATGTCTAATTGTATAATTCTGTACCTTAATATTTAAAGTATAAAGCACAAATGAGCTAACTGTGTACTAACTGAAATCTCGGGTAGAAAATCCTAACTCCATGTCAGGCCTTGAGTTACAAGAGAAACACCCTAAAAAGGCTCGCAGAGAGAGGCAGACTCGCCCTTTACCTTCTAGTTGAAAGAGGCAGGAGCTGTCTCTAACAGCCTTCCTTGGACTGGCATAGCACAGAAGCCTTTACATTCTCCCCTTTCCTCTCACTCCGCTGTTATTTTATCTGTTTTGTTTTCTAGCACGGGACAAACCATAGCAAACTTGGGCCTGAAATCTCGGCTAGAGCCCACGTCCCCCAGCCCGGTGGGATAGCCACAGAGCGCACCCGGTCAGTGTTGGCCTGTTTGCAGGCCGGTGGGTGATGAGAAGTCCCACAGGTGGGAGAAGTTCCTTCCCTGCGGCCCAGAATGCATGCTCTGCTGATGGCCTGGAACTCTACAGACATCCTGAGCTAAAACTAAGTCCCTTGCATTAGTCACTTACTCTTTTACCACCCTGTGATCCTCCTTTCCTTCCCGTTGTTCCTGGAACGAGTTTGAGGCTTAGGAAGCTAAGATCACAGGACTTGTAAGTGAAGCTGAGTCAGGTCGGGGCTGCTCTGTCTGCCCCCAGAGCTCAAGCCCCGAGATCCCTGGGCTCCGGGGAGAGCTGTCGGGATGCAGAGCCAGGGAGAAGTGACTAGGACCTAAAGCACCTTCCTCGCAGTGTTGCGTGTCTGGGCGTTGGCAAGTCTCACGGGACAGGGGGCGGAGCCTGAGAAGGCCTCAGCCCCTGGCTCTTCTCCCTGTGGGTTCCGTCTGGAAGCACCCTCGCTGCTGGTGCTGACCCTCCTCAGAAGCAGAGGTAGAGGAAACCGTGGGAGATCTGTGCCGGGTCTTAGCCGTTGGTCGTGCTGCCCATGATTGGGGCAGGACGGAGGGGCGATGGGAGGAGCGGGTGATCCCTCTGACAAGAACCCGCGGTAAAACAGCAAGCTGCTGCCTTTCTACAGCTTACTTGACAGGGGGAGGCGGAGATCACAACAAGTAAACACATGAAGAGTCCAGATAAGAGCCTTGGGATAGAGTGATTGGACAGAGGAGGCCAGGACCTGCCTTGAATGTCTGTCAGAGCAGCCTGAGAAAAGGACGCTCTTGCTGAAATGTGAGAAGGGAGGCGGGGTGTGTGTGTGCGAATGTTCTAGAAAGAAACGGAGAAGAGGAAGGACACGGCAGGTCAAAGATCTGAGTGCTAGCCCTCAGTGAGCAAAGGCAGGGGCTGGTGTGAGCTGGGAAGGCAGTGTGAGAGCACCATATGGGGTCTTTAGGCCAGAGTGTGGAATTTGGGTTCTATTTTAAGTACATTGGGAATTTTTGTTAAGTTCATTTCTCAGGTCTTTTCATCTGGGCTGTTGTAACAAATCACCATGGGCTGGGTGGCTGAGACAAAAAAAAAAAACAAAAAACCACTTATTTCTCACAGTCGGGAGGCGGGAAAGGCCAGGGCGAGGGAGCTGGTCGACCCGCGTCTGCTGGGCCTGGCTCCTGCTCTGGAGGAGGTGAGTCCTCTTATAAAACCGCTCAGGCCTGATGCTCCGCCCTCGGGCCTCTCAGCCCCCTGAGGCTCCGCCTCCCAACCCTCACCCTGGGGATTAGGTTTCAATATCGACATTTGGAGGAGACCCGCTCGGTGTGTAATACCATTTATAAATTCAGAGGATCCGTGTGAAGACTTGATTCGCTGCTGTGCAAGGAGAAGTGCATGAAATTCTTTTAGGAGTCAGGTTTAATAAGCCCGGAGTTTTTGGAAACAGGACGACGACGAGGCTTGCGTAGGTTGGCGGTTCCTCAAAGGAGAATGTGCGAAGGCAAATACTTAGCAGGAAATTTGTAAGAATCTTCCTGACACTCGCAGATTACTTCGTATCTCCACCGTAGGACCCAGGGGAAAGAGGTGGTCTGCGACTAACAAGGCACGCGGAGGACGGTCTCCCCTCGGATGCGAGAGAGTGGCGGATGGGGAAGCCCAAGTCCGAGATCCATTCTGAGGATCAGGTGTCCGTCCTTTGCCCTGCACACCCATGCTCAGAGCCACCAACCAGTGGGTCACGTTTTTCCACCCACATGTTTTGATATTGAGAAGACTAACCAATGTTTAAAGCATTATTCAAAAACTTCTTTCAACCTGTGGTTTCCTCCTTAAACCTTTGATTGTAACGGGTAGTCCTGCCCAGGGGAACTTGGTGAGTTGAAGCTCCTGGGTTTTTGTTTGTTTGGTTGGTTGGTTGGTTTTTTTGGCGAGAGGAAAGTTGAGACAAGGTCTCGCTTTGTACTTCAGGCTGGCCCTGAGCTCACTATGCAGCCCAGGCTGGCTTTGAACTCACTGCAATCCTCCTGCCTCGCCTCCCCCATGCTGGGATGACAGGCGTGAGCCTTCACACCTGGCCCTGTTTTAACCAAGATGTTTCAGTTTGGTTTTCTCACAAGGCTGTGCTGTACATTAAAGTTTAAAGTCGCCTCCTCCTGATCTAACAGACTTGTCGGGTGCACTGCGTAGGCTGCTGTGTTGCCTACTGCTCTCACCACCTCCCCCACCCCTTTTTTAACTCAAAGACAATTCTGAGGATGATGAAGAGAAGACGATGTGGAAAAGCGTCTTCAGAACCCAAGGTCCCTGCTGCTGATTTCTTCCCCCGAACCGTTCATGTCCAATAAACTGCAGCTCCGGAAGTGCGAAAGTCCAGGAGTGATTTGTTTTCAAGATACATAGAAAATGAGATAGGGCGGTACACCTAATGGTTGTCTGGGAAAGGTATAAACCAGTTATAATTATAAATTCATACTAGTTAAGAAGCTGGGGCACCCTAGGTTTGATCCCTAGCACCAAAAAGGAAAAAGAAAAACGTAATTAAACTGTGAAGTACCAAAGAATCTCTATTATTTTTAAATATGTATTTAAATACATTATACATAATGTTTTATTATTCAGCTAAGATGGATTGGATAACCTAGAGCAAGATTCTCATCACCCTCTGGTGGCGGAATCCCTAAATTACAACTCAGCCAGATCCTGTCTCAAAAGTAAAAGGGTGGGCCGGAGGCATGGCTCAGTGGTTCCGGCACCTGCCTTGCAAGTGCAAGGTCCTGAGTTCGATCCCCGGAAACCACATATAATGCTGGGCGTGGACACATGCCCACCAACAATCAATACCACATACCACAATGCTGGACATGGTGGCTCACGCCTGTCATCCCAGCACTCGGGAGGCAGAGACAGGAGGATTGCTGAGTTCGCGGCGGCTTGCCTGGGCTACATAGTGAGCTCAGGGCCAGCCCGAACTACAACGCGAGACCCTGTCTCAAAAAGCAAAATGAATAAATAAATAAATAAATAAAAATAAAAGTAAAAGGCTGTGTAAAGGCCTGGGGTCAGCACCGCATTGGAGGTTGGGGCTTGAACTCAGGCTATAGCTAAGAAATAGTTTTCTGTATAGTAATGCGGAGAAAATAACAACAGGTTATTTTTTTTTTAAATGTAGTTTGATTCCTTCAAAAACATAGATTAAGTCTTAGAGAAAGGAAATCTAAGTTAAATAAGAGTGACCGACGCTGGGTATTAGCTAAATGTTTGCAAAATTATGTGGCATTTGTAAAACACTCTATTGGGTAAGGGATGTTTGAAATTTTAAAATGGGAAAGAAGCAGAGAGAAGCTAAAGCAGAAAGGCAGGTAGACATGGTGCAGTCCAAGGGTGGTGAAGAAGGAGACGCTGGGCTGTGCCCCCGGTTCTGTGTTGGCAAGCGGTAGGCACATTTCCATGTACAAGGCCAGGTCCCCAGAGTGAGCAAAGCAGCTCAGGTCTGCAGAAGACCTGCTGGACCTTTGCTGTCCTATAATACAGTAGAAAAACGGGGATTATCCAGACTGACATGCTATAAGTATAAAGTGTATGATGGACTTCAGAGCTTTAGTACAAGAAAAGATGCAAGGTTCCTCAATAATTTTATACTGATTGCATGTCACAGTGAAATTACTTTGGATATATTGAGTTAGATGGAATGTATTGTTAAAATTATTTCAACCTGTTTCTCTTTCCTTTTTTGAATGTGATTACTAAAAATTTTAAATTGCCTGCATGGCTCATATTCTATTTCTATCTGACAGTACTATGCTAGATAGAAAGAAATTGTATCAGGGAACTTGGAGGTGGGAGATGGGGAAAGTGCGGTAATGGGTTAGAAAAAGACTAAGAGGGGCCAGAGATTTAGCTCAGTGGTTCCAGCGCCTGCCTCGCAAGCGCAAGGCCCTGGGTTCGATCCTGGTAACCACATACAATGCTGAGCGTGGTGACTCATGCCCACCAGCAGTCAATACCACATACCACAGTGCCTAGCGGGCATGGTGGCTCACGCCTGTCATCCCAGCACTCGGGAGGCAGAGGCAGGAGGATTGCTGAATTCGAGGTTTGTCTGGGCTACATAGTGAGCTCAGGGCCAGCCTGAACTACAAAGCGAGACCCTGTCTCAAAAAAAAAAAAAAAAGACTAAGATATATTAGATGCATGTGTCATTTTACCAAAATGAACCTCACTATTCCATATTACTAACATGCCCTAATAATAAAAAAGAAAATTATTTTTGTGTTTTTAGCTGATAAATGATTTCTTATTCACTTCGTGTTATTAGTCTTTATGTTATCAGTTGTGTTGATAGTTTTATTTATGCATTTAATTTTTTAACATGTTTAGATTCTGTGAGTAATGAAATATGTTTTTGTGTACTATCATTGTTCCAGAATTTCTTTTCTGAGTAATAACTTTTCTTCAATGATTCATAATATCTAGAAGTGCAGAAGAAATATTCAACTTTACTTAACATGTATTAAAAATATGTAATCAAAAGTAAGATGAAGTCTATGAGCTTAGGTTCAAAATCAGATGAATTTAGTTTTTCTTATTAGCTTTATGATTGATAAACTGTTCACTTATAAATTATAAAATGTGCTGCATTGGTTTTCTTAGGTGGAAAATATTCTATAGAATACTTCTCTCTAGAAAGTCTTTATAGATGGAGTAAAATAGTGATTACTACCTGAATTTCTAGAATAGAGAAGCAGTTTAAGAGAGTTGGGTATATTCATGACATAATTAGATGTTAACTCTTATTGCTTTGTGGTTTTTCTGAAATGTTCATATTCATTTTTTTTTTAATTGTCATAGCTGCTGGACCCAGGGAAGGAACTAACAAAAAATGATACGTGACCCCAGCAGGAGAGAAGTAGGGCGGAGCTGGGGTCCCTGAGTCCATTTTCCAGTGAGGTTTATTTTAAGGAGATAATGCTGGCATGGCTGTAGTTTATGGATTTAAAAAATTAAAAGAGAGCAACGTGAAAGCAAGGCTGTGAAACGCACAGAGAAAGTACCCAGAGAGCGGTGCCTCTCCTCTCATACAACCACAGACGCCACCGTGCTTCAGCTCCCAGCATGAGATCTCAGCCGTTGCTGTCTCAGTGTCTCTGTAGTATGATAATAAGCGTGGGCTAACATCCGTGGGAATGCCTCTGATGACGGGAGCTCAGTCCCTTCCGAGGTGACTATTTCATTTGTTCAGCGAAGCTGCCAGAGGCAATTCCTCATTCCCAGCTCTTTCTTTCCTCCATGACAACGCTTAAAGAAAGAGTTTGAGCTCCTGGGTCCCTGGACGCAGGTGTTCACAATGCACAGGCCTATCACTTGGTCCTAGGGTCAAGGAGAGAACTGTGGTACAGTTCGCCGCAGGCACAATCTGCTTAAAATCTTTCCAAAAATAAATACATGAAAAGGGCATCTGTTAAGAGCTGTCACTCCCCAGAGGCGGCTAGCACGGAGCGGGGTGGGTGGCACAGTCAGGCCACCAACCAACAGGGGCCCTAAGCTGGCGTGTCCACGTCAGGTCACACTGGAACACTCCTCTTTGCTTCTCTTTTCCTCCATTTCTCCACTCATTTGCTGCTTTCCTCCCCGTCTTCTTTTCCCATTGCTGCACCTACTTGGCATCTCCTTTCTTCTCTGCCCCTGCCTTCACAGAACAACCAGGCATGCTGGCTTAGGAGGTAAGAAGGGGCAGCCCCCCAGCCCACTTCATCATGCGCCATAGGTAACTTTGAGTGATACAGTAAATTGAACCCCTGCCTTTTAGATGTATCCCCTGTGTGAAGTCAGATTGTGAGGCCTGCCTGAGGACATATTTTAAGTCAATCATTCCCTAACTGTTGTGTAACATTGTAGCAAACAGGAGAAGGGGACATAACTGGAACCTTTGCATTGAGTTCTAATCTCCTGTGAGTCTAACAGCACAAGAAAAAATAAATAAGTAGGCAGAAATCGGACTTAAAGAAGAAGCTGAGCTTGGGCCTAATCCATACTACTCTGGGTAGCCAAGATGGGCTTGCCACACCTTTTACCCAGTACACTGGGAGCAAGCAACATAACAGGCCACTCAGAGGGCAGCAGTTTCTGTACATCAGGAGAAACAAATGTAACGAGTAAACCTGTCACTCAGAGGGCAGCATGTGCTTTTATCTTATAACAATGAGGAATTATGTAAGTGAAGGTCCTGGTGTAGTTCTGCCCTGGAGCATCACAGCATGTGGACCACTAGGGTCTTTGTTGTTTCCAGAGGCGAAGACACAGTCAAGTCCTCAGTCTGGATGTGTCATAGCTGGCCTTCAGGCAGGAAAGCTCAGTCCAGTCATAGTCCCAATTGTCCAATTAACTTTCCCAAATGGGACTGCTCCTGACATAACATTTTCACCTGCATTATCTCATTATCTCTGGGCCTCTTTTACAAGTTCAGAAAGGTTAATGATTTGGCCAAGGTCATCCAATTTGAAAGTGACAGAACCGGGGCTTGTACCTTGGTCTTGAGCAGGCAGTGTGTTTCTTGCCATATTTTCTAGATGAAGGATCATTTGGCCTCCTTCGATGAAACTAGAAGACACATCTAAAACTAAAGAACAGCTGCTGTAAAACCTACTGCTTTGTTGAGCTTACCATGTGATATTTAAGAAATTTCCTTTTCTTTTAGTGTTATGGCTAAATTTCTCCACCTTTGGGGAAATTTGGAACCTGATTTCATACTTCCCCAGAGAGGGGCACTGTAAAAGTGAGATGTTCTTCACAAGAACTTCAGTCTATTAAAGGCTTTGGACAAATGCTAAGTTGAGACCCATGGTTCCACACCATAAACACAGATCATATAATTTTGACCTAAAAAATATCAAAGCCAATGTTGACATTCTGCCTTGACCTTTCAAATCCTTAAGAGAGATAGAATAAAAACCTAAGTGGGACCTTTTATCTGATTTTAAACTAGGTCTCAGAGACTCACTGGTTCTGAAAATATTATCTTCAGAGCGGCAGTATTAGCATGACATGGAACTTACTTGAAACACAAATCCTGTTTCTAGCCCAAATCTAGTACATTGCAACATGCTGGAAGTTTTGGACCAGTCCTCTTACTTCAGCAAGCCCTTCGGGTGCTTCTGATGGTGAGAACTGAGAACAGCTAATAGAGGCCCGTTTTACACAATCTGGGTGCTACGAGGGGGGTATGGCCGGAGTAGGTCTGTGTATGGGAAATTAGCCCCCAGTGTAACACCCCTGAGAGGAAGTAGGGCCTCGTGGGATGTGAGCAGGTGCTGAAGGCTTCACCATCAGAAGGGACTGGCGCAGCTCTGCCAGGACTGGATTGGTCCTTATGAGAGCAGGTTGTCAGGAAGAAGGCCACCTAGATGCTTGGCCCCCTTCTGCTCCGGCCATTCCTCTTCCTGCTTCTCTGCCATGTTGTGATACAGCCAGGGGACCTTCATCAGATGCCAGCACCGCCATCTTCACTTTTTAGCCACCAGGCTCCTCAGCCAAATAAACCCGCTTCTCTTACAAAACAGCTTTATTGTGTTATAGCAACACAAGATCGACTCAGACAGGCTCCTCCAGGTACATGTAAAGTCAGGAGCCTTCACTGGAAACTGCTGACCAACAAGCAAAGGGACCCTCTTTGTTGTGCAGCTGCTGAGCTGGTCCAGCTTGGTGAGACCCCCCCAGCTCACAGGTCTCAGCCTCGGAGCCCCCGGGGCTGCTCTCCGGCTTGGGGAGCTGCTCCATCGAGGGGTCTCCACCAGCTCTGCTGAGCTCGCGCCCACTTCCTTCCAGGTCACTCGGCAGCAGTACCAGAACGCCCTCACCGCCTGCCACATGGACAGCTCGCCCCAGTCCCCTGACATGGAGGCCTTCTCGGACGGCGACTCCACCAAGGCTCCCACGGCTCGGGGCACACCCCAGACCCCCAAGGACGACGCTGCCCTCGCGCTGCTGAACAGGACCGGCTTGTCATGTGAGTCAGTGGGGGTGGACAGGCTGGGCTGCGTGGGTGAGGATGGCCCTGCCCAGCACTGCCATCTGGCACCACCCAGAGCCCTGAGTCTCTTCCTCCAGGGCAGAGAGGTGATATGTGGACTGTCCACTCCTAGGCACCCATTCAGAGGGTCTGAGGAGCCCTGGGGAGGTGGTGTATCTGAGGATGGAGGAGATCCCCTTCGCCCAGGAAGAAACAGCTGCCTCTGAGGAGCACAGGACACAGAAAACCTCGCTGTCCCCTGCAGCGGTCCCCGCAACAGCAGGTCAGGGAGGGGCCCCAGGCAGCGAGGGAGGGCACCAGAGTAGATCAGGACAAGCCGGGCGAGGGGAGCCCTGGGACCCCAGTCCCTGTGTCAGTCTTACCACCTCCTCATGCAGCCGGGGAAGGTAGCATGCAGGACTTACCTGCTGGGTAAGACCATATCTCTTCCCTTAACGTATGACTTTACATGGACCATTGGATTCCTGCTTTTCTTCTCTTGTCTCTTTGCTTTTGTGACCCTAAAATACCTCTTGCTAGCTAACAGAGCCAGCAACCTCCTGAGGACCCCCCCCCCACACACCCCATTACACTCACCCCGTCTTGGCTCTTTGCCTTGAACGTCTACCTGCTGAGGTCATCGCCAGAGTACCCTGCCTTCATCCTGCACAGAGGCTGAAAAGACTAAAGTTCATCCCCCCTTTTCTCAGCACCAGAAACCCAATGTTGCAGTGTCCCCCTGGACACAGAGACCAGCCCTGGCAGTGACTTTGAGGAAACCATGGGCAAGAAGCTGCTGAGAACCCTGAGTGAGTAGTCCTCGCCCACACGCAAGCCGCTCTGGGAGTTAGGGAGGTGTCTTACTTCTCTCGTTGCTGAGACAAGATGTTTGACTCCCGAAGACAGAAGAGGAAAGGTTTATAGAGCTCAGTCTGTAGAGGTTTGAGTCCATAATCAGCCGACGCCAAGGCGGGTTGGCCCAGGCCAGAAGGGCAACAATTCACGGAAGACTGAAGGTAGCAAAGCAACAAGAGACCTTAACACCGTCTTTCTGCCCTTTTTCTCTTCTCCACACTGCTTAGAGCAGGCGGCACTGACACACTTAATCCTAGTGTCCCTGAACCTCGCATGGTATCAATCCCAGCACATACTCTAGATCCAGCCGCCTCTGAAATAAAAGCCCACCTGTGACTGCATGAGGCTTGGAGGGGACACCTAAACACAAGTCATAATGCAGGGAAACCATGTTCGGGTCTTTTTCCCAGAGCAGAAACCACTGGCTCCTGTCGGGAACCCTAGTGAGGAACAGTGGTATCATCGCGTGATTACCCTCCCTGCCTCAACGCAGATGGGGGTCATTTCAGAGCTGGAATCTAGGAGTGGCTCCCAGCTCTCCCCGCAAGTCCGGCTCACAGGACATTGACAACTAGTCCTTCTCACTCAGAGAGGGTCTCGCTGTGAGTACGGCTGGGGCCGTCAGGGCTGGGAAGGCGCAATCCCAAGGCTTTGCAGGGTTTTATTCAGTTCCGTCCGGGGATTTTCTGTGGCAGGTGCCAGCCTACCCTTGTACCTTTTGGAGGTGTCTCTCCTTCATCCAGATGTTAACTGTGCTAAGAGCAGAGCCAGATGCAGTGCCCATGGGTTCCCGTCCAACCGCCAAGGTGTTGTCTCCATTTCTGTTTCTCTTTTGAAGGACAGCTCAGACCACCGAGAGGGTACGAGTATCCTCCCCGGCCTGCAGGTCGATACTTACAGGCTGTGTCTTGCAGGTGGTCGAAGGAGGAAGAGGTCAGCGGAAGGAGAGAGAACCTCTGGGGAAAACTCCAATTTAACACCTCTGATCACATGACGGGGGGAGTCAGCGTTCACGAAGGTGTGAGATCCGGGGCTTCGGGGAGGGTCTGCCCTTCCCCCACCCGCCCGCCCCAAGGCCTCCCACGGGTGACAGAGCCTTCTGCCTTCCTTTCCATCCTTGCACCCCTCGCTGTCAGTCTGGCAGATTTTCCCTTGTTGCCTCCAGTTTGACTCAGAACCTTGCCATGGCCGTAGCAGAAGCAGGCGCCTCCGACAGAAAAGCTAGACATGGTCGTGTCCATCGCGGTCCGGCACCGGACGAGCGAGAACCCCAAGCTGACAACACCACTCTGAGGCCACTGTGTTCTTTGTTCTCTGGGATCGCCTAGGTCCTAGGAGACCCGTGTCCCAGAAGTCACCATTCTGTCCTCCAGATAAAAAAACGATAACTTTGTACCACATTCCGTGCTTTGCTCCGTTCAGAAGGTGCCACTGGCAGA
The DNA here is from genome assembly GCA_004025085.1 of Thryonomys swinderianus. NCBI lineage: Eukaryota > Metazoa > Chordata > Mammalia > Rodentia > Thryonomyidae > Thryonomys > Thryonomys swinderianus. The sequence continues at coordinate 21,132 of PVIC010010718.1, forward strand.
TGGGCACACAGCAGGCTGGAGCGGCAGGTGTAAAGATTAGTTCAGGGGATGCCCAGGAATTCTTCCAGAACTTGGGAGCATGGGACTCAGCTGTGTCCGACTGATGTTACGGCACAGAGGGCTGGCCGTGACTGGTTTCCTATGAAATAAGAGTTTCAGCCGCCTGGAAAAGTTCGCCTGGGCTGGAATGAAAAGAATGTGAGACGGAACCTCAACTCATTGTTTTCCCAGGGACACATCTGTTTTGGCTCCCAATACACAGTCATTAATGGACCAATAAATCTGCTCTGGAAGAGGAGCAGGGAGCAGAGAGACCCAGTTGGGAGCCAGAGATGGAATTTCAGGTTTTAAGTACATATCAAAGAAAAAAAAAAACTTACATGAAGAAATTCTAAGCTGTGAAAGTGAGTTTAGCCATGATGAACCAAAGAGTGCCCAGGTCTGCAAGAAGGATAAAGGGGGACTTCAGTGTGCATTACACGGGAGTGTTGAACAAACACCTTAGTGTTTCATCTGTTTCCCCGACCTGTTACTACAACCCCACCAGGTCAGTCAAGTGTACTTTAGTCCCGGAACGTATTGGATCTCTGGGTTTTTTCTCCTACGTGTTGGAGCAAATGCAATTCTACAAAGAACCACAAGATGGCAGACAGGCCGCACATGCAATACAACCCCTTAGCGGAATTGTTCTTTCCCGTCAGGAACCGGAGCAAGTCTTAGGGAAAATTTGAAAGAGCTATTTATTTGTCTTTGGAAGACCTGTCTGCCTCTCTGATCTATCTCCCACGCTTTGCGTGCCCTTTGGTCAGTACCCAGTGATCCAATGATGCCAGATGAATCTTCAAACCGTTTGCAAACTTTTCCCTGTGGTACACGTGCAGGCTTCCGTCCCATGCCTTCAAAAGGATAGCTCCCTCCCCACACCCGCCCAATTAAGCACAGGGGGCAGGGGAGAAGCTGGTAATTCCTCTGGGTTATTTGCATCTCAAAGGAAAATGCTTACCCTTAGATACCTTGAACTCAGGGGTTCTTAACTCGGGGTCATTCACCCCAGAAGGTCCATAGTTGGACATCAGTGGGTCTATAAAACCCTTAAAACAGTCTGAACTTAGTGTATGTTTTTGTGTGTATTTTCCAGAGTTAAAGCTTTTGCTAGGATTCTCCAAGTTCTCAGACCCAGAAAAGGTTCAAAGAATCACTCTTTTCAGTAATGGAACTTTCAGTCTCCTGCTTTTGCAATGCAAGGTGAGGTGAATACTGGTCATTCTGAGACAGATCTCGAACAGTATGGGGTCTTCTCAAGTGTCTGAGGACGTGGGGAAGGCTGGCACCCACCAAGGAGCAAGAGTCCTCGAAATTCTTGGCACACCCTTGTCACTGGGCATCCTGCCCACCAGACCAGAGCAGGTGTTGCAAAGAGGGGGCCAAGACTAGGGCAGTAAAGACTAGAGAGCCTCTTTCAGTGATGCACGGCTGACTTCAACACACTCCTGGCCTGGCCCGCCCGGGCCTGAGTGAAGGTCAGCCGTGCATGCGTTCTTGCAGATAACCCTCCGGCCACCACCTCCCCGCTGCCCTTCCCTGGTAGGAACAGAGTGCAGCCTTCAGGGCTGGGCATCACGACCCAGACCAGTAGCTGGTGAGTTGTGAGCACGAAGTGCCATCCTGCAGTCTCCTAGCCCAGCTGGCCACGGACCCAAAAGGCCCTCCTGGCAAGGACTGTCCTCCCTGTCCTCTTGGCCACCAGACTCAGACCACCACTCCGTCGTCACGCCCGCCCCTCTGCAGAACCCTAAGGAGCCTGTCACCACTCACCCCTCTTCCCGGCTCCCTCCCCGCAAGGAGTTTCTTCAGGTTTCAACTCAAAGGCTTTTAAGATAAAGCCTTTATGAAGGATCAACTGTAAATAGTTTTTAAATAAAATGAAAATGCCTTTACTGGAATGTATGTGGCTGTTTTCCTCGCCCCGTGAGTTGAGAGATCCGGCTCAGATGCAGGTTGGATGGCATCACCTGCGCTCACCTGCCTGTAAAGGCAAACCGCTCACAGCAGGTGGGAGGCCGAGGAAGGTCACAGGAAAGCTCTGGCACCTGCTCCGGGAGGCCAGAGGAGTCTGATTTTGCAGGACTGAATGCCAGAAATGGGAGATAAAATCCACACAGGAAGCCAGAAAGCAAATGGAGACGAGGGAAGAACGCTGAGAGGACAGATCGTGAGCAGGGCCGGCATCGGCTGAACCATGTGGCGGTGAGGCACCGGCTCGGAGTGTCCCCAGGTCAAGGTCTTGAGGAGCCCGACGGACAAGAGACTTGCTGCTCACGCGGCTCATGTCCGCAGGCCTTCCGGAGAGGAGGCAAAGTGGCACGGTCTTAGCACAGTTTCCATTCAGAGGATGGGAAGGCAGAGATGGGACCAGGCCTGCCAGTCAACTGTGACCGGACACAGGAAGGAGCAGCTAGACGGGAACATGTGTTTGAGCACTATCTTTTATGTTTTAATTGATCTTATTGGTACATTTTATATACACATCATGATCACACTTGGCGTTGAGAATTTATACCAGTATATGACACGATTTCTCATTTTGTCCCATTCTCCTGCCCCCCCCAACCACCACCTCCTATATACATAAGCTTGGTTTCCTTTACCATCAGATTTTTTCTTATCCCTTTACTTACCCTACTCCCTTTTCCCTTTGAATATTTTCTATTTCATACCTATCATACATTTTATGTATTTGAAAATCTCTTATTTTTTTAATTCTTTATTGGTACATTTTATTTACACATCATGATCACAAACAGCATTGTTTTTTTTTTTTGATAGTACCAGGGATCAAACTTGGGCCCTTGTGCCAAGGTAGGTGCAGTACCATTTGAGCTAAATCCCCGGCAACATTGAAAATTTGTACCAATACATGACATGACTTCTCATTTTTTTCCCAATCCCCTGCCCACCCAACAACCTCCTGCCCCCTATATACATAGCTTTGTTTCCTTTACCATCAATTTTTTTCTTTCCTTTTTCTATTTACTCCTACCCCCCTTTTCCCTTTGAATATTTTCTATTTTGTAATATCTATCATACATTTTAGAATTCATTTACACCTTTTCTCATACCAGAGAAAAGATAGGGTATTTACACATCTGTGACCTATTTGTTTCACTTATGAGTATGTCTTCAAGGTGCGTCCATTTGAGTACAAATGACTCAAACTATCATTCTTCATATTTAATACTCCATTTTATAGAAAAACCACATCTCCTTTATCCAGTCTCTTGCTGACAGGCATTTGGGCTATTTCCAATATTTAGCTATTACAGAGTTGCTGTAGGGTGCATATATGTTGCTATGATAGGAATCTTTTACTTTAATGTATTTGAATAGCTGGGTCAAATGGGACCGCTAATCCTAATTTTTTTTTTTTTTGAGACAGGGTCTCGTTTCGTAGTTCAGGCTGGCCCTGAGCTCACTATGCAGCCCAGGCAAGCCTTGAACTCAGCAGTCCTCCTGTCTCTGCCTCCCAAGTGCTGGGATTACAGGCATGAGCCACCACGCCCAGCTCTAATCCTAATTTTTTAAGGAATCTCCATGCACATCTTCACAGGTGACAGTGAGGCACTGTGGTTACAGCATTCTACATTCCCAATAAGAGTGGAGAAGGGTTCCTTTCTCCCTGTTGGTTGATTTCATGATAGCAGCCATTCTTTGTGGAGTGCGATGGAATCTCAGTGTTGTTTTCATCTGCATTTCTCAGAGAGACGTTAAGCATTTCTTCATATGCTTCTTAGCTGCTTTTACTTTCTCTGAAAAGTGTTCATTTTAGACCCATTTTTGAATTGGGTCTTAAAATTTGAAGGGGCTAATTTTTTTTAACCTCTTTATACATTCTAGGTAGTAGCCATCCGTCTGAGAAACAGCTGGTAAATTTTTTTCCCATCCTGTTGGCTGTCTTTTCATTCAGCTGGTGGAGTATCTTTGTGGAAGGAAAGCTTCAATCTGAAACTCATTTCACAAACAGCAAACAGGACAACTAGTGGTCTATGTCAGGAAATCTGAGATACATTGAAGGATCCTCAGGGGAGGTTATTCATTAGTAGTAAATTATACAACAACTGTTTTGACACAGGCTCATTGGCTCATTTCGGTCCCCAAACCAGCCGACCAAGAAGTGTTAATGGTTAAAAGGTTAGGTGACTTATTCAAGGCCACTCAACCAGGAACTAGCAGAGTCTTGAGTGCCCCGAACAGGTAAAATGTGCACCCTACCTCTCGATTTTAACAGACTTTGTTTTGCCTCCTGAGAACCAGTGTCACTCCTGGGGAGGGCACTCATCCTCCTGAGAATGACGGTTCAAAGCCACACTGGGAAGAACAGAAGATTGACGGGAGCCAGACACATCCCACTTCTGTCCTGACTGCCTTCCCTTAACCAGTGACGAGCATCTTCAAGTTGGAAGAACAAGTGTGGATGACACAGAAATGAGAAGACAAGGCAGGAGGATATCATCTGATCACTCTCATTCCATGCACACTCACCAGTCAAAAAAGTGAGTGCCAGCTTGGTGATCAAAGATCTGGAAATCTTATCCTGTGTCCAATTGCTGAATGACAGGATGGATTCCCAGGGAAGATTATAAAGAAGGAATGTCACTGCTACTTCTGTACGTTTGGAAGGCCTGTTACAAATGCCAGTAGTCCATCCTCCTGGCTGTCTGTGAAAGGAAGGGGGCCCAAGACAGTAAGACCGATGGAGATTAAATTCCAGCTCAAGATAAAGATTGTAACCAAGATCTCAACAGGATGGATATGAAAAGGGTCCTTCAGCACCATACCAGCTGAAAGTGATCAGTCAGAGGTAATATGGAAGATACTGTTTCACCAGAGGCAGGATACACTTGGTGACTTCTAAGAGCCCAAGCACCTTTTAAGATTATGAGTTTATAATTCAAAGGAGTCCTAGAACTGTACAGAGCCTATTAAAATGCCAATAATTAACTTTTAAATATTTTTAAATCTCTAGCAGTGACCCCCTCTCTTTTTAAGTAAAACTCAACGTCACCAAATCTATAAAACTGCTCTTTGAAGAGTTCCCACCACACTCCAAACTGTGATCCAGATACAAATGGCTGGAATTGTCCCAGCAGGCTAGGAGATGTTCTAAACACAATGGTCGTTTCAATGCTAAGTGATGTCCCTCCTACAAATACATAAAGTCTGGTTTCTCTAGTGTTGCAAGACCGTTGGCATCTCAAAGACAAGCCCACAAAGCTGACATGTATTGATGGTACAGTGATTTCACCAAAGGGCGTTGTATTTTGAGAAAACATTTTAGTTTTATCTTTCAGCCACTACTAAAAACCTTTAAGTTATGGGTCATAACCCACTAATGGATCACCACATCAATTCCAAGTGTTTTGTACAGCATTTTTATTTTACTGTTTTTAGTGAAACAGAACAAGATAGAATAGAATGTACTAGACAATAGCAGACTGCATGACACACTGCAGGGGTAAACACTATTTCATGAAACTTTTGTTCCAGTTAAATAGGTGAATCTGCTTGCGTGCATCATGATGTAAATATTTCTTACTGCAGTCGCCCTAAAGATTAAAATTTCAGACAAGGGACAAAACCATGCAGAAAAAACAGGGAGACAAGGTGGAAATGATGAGTTTTAATGCCACAGCCAACACCCACAGTCACAATGGTTCCTTCAGTCAACTTGGCCTTTGGACTAGACTTTGTACAGTCAAGCAACATGCAGAACCCACGAGCAACACGGGCAGCACTCCTGCTTCTAGCAAGGGATCTACGTCTTGTATCAAAGATTATAGATGCTTAAATAATTTGCTCAGGCTTCCAAAAGGCTCTGAGCCCTGGGCCCTGCTTGTTTTCAAGGATGTTCTCTTCACGTGGGCCAGTTGAAACAGAGGCCACTTGTGCGAGGCAGTTTGGCAGTCCTCCAATCAGCTCCAATCCGTGATAGGTACAACTAGGTTCATGCAGGCAGAGACACACGTGACACAGAACACTTCGGTGGTGTAGACCGGACAGTGTTTCTTCACTGGACTTTGGTGACTGCCTCGAAGATGGAGGTAGCCACGTAATCTAGATTTTTGGTGGTTAAACCACACATGTTGATTCGGCCGCTTGGCAGAAGATAGATGTGCTTTTCGTTGACCAGATACTCAACCTGCTTGGCTGTTGAAAAACAAAACAAGAGAGAATCAGAGTAGTAAGGATCTGTCAAGTGGTGGCAGTTCAGGGCTTATAGAGAACTACAGTTTTCTTCTTTCCCTTCAACCGAGAGGCAAAACCAAAGGAGCTATTTCATCCAACTGGCAAAAGAGATGTGCTCAGTGCCTTCTGGTAGACTGCTTAACTTTCTAATTCTCAGCAAGATCAGCTCCCCTACTACTACTGCTGTGCACTTTATTCTGGAGCCGCCTCCCAACCGGCCTTTCCACGTGAGACTCACCGACACATGTCTATCAACTAAAAGTAACTACCAGGCTAAGAATATCCTGCTGAGAGGAACTGGCTCTACAGTATTTTCTTCACCTCTTCCTAACCAGTCTGCTGATCGCTGGGCACCTAGCCACAACCTCCAGCTGAAACTCGTTTTCACAGTACACTAGACAAGGCCCCAGGCAGCAGACACTGGATAAATATTATGGAGACCAACTAGAGACCAAGAAATTAAGATCAAAATATACAGTGAATGTTTACATTAGGTATTGTTTTAGTTTAAATTTAAATTTTTTTTCTTTTTAATTCATGAGGTATGATCAGAAATACAGAGGACACTGTTGCTGGGTGCTATCCAGTGGAAAGGTAGGTTTGTAAAAACATTATGGGGCCGGGGTTGTAGCTCAAGTGGTACCGCATCTACCTTGGAAGTACAAGGGCTTGAGTTCGATCCCCGGTACCATAAAAAAAAAAAATTATGGTGTGTTCTCATCTCCCCTGTTCACTAGGCCTGGCATCCGGCAATGCCTGGCTTTTCCTCAAAGTCAAAGTGACCATGAAAGGTAAACGTAGCGAATCAACTTAGGGTATCAAGGGCGCCCACCCAGGCACAACTAAAGACACTCCGGAGAAAGAGGACTTCCGGAACTGCTTCAGAAGGTGGTGAGGATGACAGGATAGGTGAGTCTTCACTGTGTGGGAATAAATGTGTTCAAAGAGGGAAAGTACCTTGAGGGAGATTAACAGGACAAGGCTGTACGTGTGTGACTGCCCCATCGGGCGGCTCGTATCCCAATCGTACTTGCATGGACTGTCCCACTGGACAGCTGATACCACCCAATGGGACAGTCCCCCTACACTGCCTTGAGGCTACAGCCCGTCAGTGGTTTGTAAATCCAAGTATCGTAAATCCAAGACAGAATGAATTGGAGAAGATTTAGCACCCTGAAGGCAAAACCTATATAAGGCAGTAGAATAGAAATATCATACAAAAGGGCCGAGCACGTGTCCCAGGCTGTGATCACATCAACCTCAGTGATCTCAGTAGTAATAACTGTATCATCCCCGTTCTCCAAATATTAAATGGCCTAGAAGTTAAATGTCCTTTCCAGAGTCACACGGCCAGGAAGCCTGAGTCTGGGTTCTTCACTACCACAGTACACTGCTCTGTGCGGAAGCAGCAGACCTGGCCTCCAGACCGCATGCCGCGATGTGCCTCTCCAAACAGGCAAACAGAGTCGGCTTCGCAAGTCACCTTGACCGGGAGCAGCCACATGAATCACGGTCACACACTTCACATCACAGGGCCACGGGTACAATGCTGTTTATAAAATCCCGAGCCCCAGAAGAAGGCTTCTGCCACCAGCAGGCCCCACTCTGGCTCAGTTTTGTTTTTTTAAATAAAAATCATACCTCTTTACTTTTTGGAGAAGCTGAGGAACGGTATGAAGTCCTTCCCTAGAGCACAGGTGCGATTGTTACTGTACGCCAGGGCCTTTCTAGATTCCCCTGAAGCTCACCTGTGAACTCTAGGTGAGAGGTCCCTGCCCTGACAAAATGTAATACAGGAAACATCATGAAATGAAAATTGCAGAAACTAATGGTGGCAACATGTCTCTGCCTAGATAACTGTACAATTCATCCAACTTTCTTAAGAAAGTAAAGGCATAATACTCGTTATCTGCGGGTGTCCTCATGACTGAGGGGTGGGGAACGAGTTGACTCAGATCAGAAAAGTCATCCTTACAACTGTAAAAATAGTAAGTAATGGAAATGGTCTGTAGTAGTCGTTTTCTAAAAACTCATAGATAGGGATATCTCTTCCCAAGATGGCCATTACCTTCCCACCATCCAGAGTAGGAAATGAATTTTATTATGAATTGAGAAATGATGCAAGTTGACCTGGCCTCATTCTATACCAAAGTATTCTGAGGCCTCCACAACACAGTTTCTACCACCTCTTATATCTATTTCCTCTGGCTTTTTCCAAGCCCATTTCAAACTAGCATTCCGGGGGCTCTAGTCATGATACCTCTTTGGTGATTCTGATGCTCCCTCTACAACCCCAGCCAGTGAATCCTTCCCTGGGGCCACCTGCACATGCAGGTGATAGCAACACGTGCTCTGCTGATGGTGACTTGGACTGTAGATGCTCAGGAATTACTTCTTAGAGAACGAATCCGCTATGATCAGAGCAGAACAATGACAGCCGATATGCCCTGCTGAGAGCTGACCACCACTGTGCATGGCTGCCTCTAGGTCATTAATCAGCTGCCAATCACAGCTATCTAAGTTCTTATTTATGGAATGAAGAGATAATTTTGTAATCTCTTTTTGAGACAAAGGAAAGACCTGTGGGAAATTAAGTTGCAAATAATCACATGTAATATTTACAACTTAGGACTAAGGTGAAGTCAAACAATGACCAGACAATTTATGAGAGCTTCAAAACCATACATCAACATGCTAAGCTACAAAGCCTGTTACTTTCCAGCTCACCCTGAGTCATTTCCTAGCGCACAAAAATGAGTATGTCATGGTTGTGGGTCAACAGGGGAGACCCCAACAGTGCTCTTCTGAGACCCTAGAGGCTGAGAAGATGGTAAGACACAGGAAACCTAACTTGCCCTGGTCCAAGGTTATGGCAGACAAGGTTGGCAAAAACTAACAGGGGGGAGTCTGGGGCCAGGGACTGACAGGACTGTTGTTGGTCTTCGCAAACACATGCTCAAGGGGGTGTGGGCCACTCACGGTTCAAGCCAGTGAAGCTGAACATGCCAATCTGCTCAGTGATGTGACTCCACGTCCCAGGGGTCTTGAGGGCTTCTAATCGTGCTTTGAGTTCAGATCGCATGGTCAGAATCCGGTCAGCCATTGTCTTCACATTACCTGTCCTGAAATATGAACGGTCATATAAATACCAGGACTCACAGGAGAATCGGTATCCCAAAACATGTAGGCTTAAGAACTGTAATTTAACTGGACATGGTGATGCATGCCTGTAATCCCAGCACTCAGGAAGCTGAGGCAGGAAGATGGCCATGAGTGTGAGGCTGGTCTAGGATACACAGTGAGTTCAAAGGCAGCCTGAACTACACAGTGAGACCTGGTCTCAAAAACAAAAACTAAAACAACTATAACTTAAACTGTAAGTTGAAGATGGGATCACAACCTTCCTATCACGTGGATGCCTGGAAGGGGAAATGAGAAGACCAGAGACGCTAAGTAGGCAGAAGGTTAAGGGCCGGATTTACTGACCGAGTCTAGTGCCAGTCTTGGGTACAATGGCTGTAACAACACTGGTGTTTGTGCTGATACACAAACGATAATGTATCTTATCATTCCAAATTAGAGACTGTCAAAGAGCCACTACATAGAAATGACTCTGTTCTAAAATAAGATAAAATAGAGTAGGTCTTCCTTTACCCTAAAGTTTCACTTCCTGGGATTTCAGTTACCTGTGTTCAAACATAATCTAAAAATATTACATGCACAGTCCCAGAAGTAAATAATTTATAAGTTGTTTTAAACTTTCATTATAGAACATTATATAATGATTTTATTAGTTATTGTTAATCTGGTATAATGCTTAATTTATAAATTAAACTTTATCATAGGTACATATAAGAAAAGCAGTATGGGTAGGGGTGGTGTAAACAGTAGTTTCCAGCACCTAACAGGTCTTGGAACACACCCCAAGGGGGGTCCTGCTGCATGTGGAAATCAAAGATTAGAATGAAGAGTCCAAAAATCGTCACACAGGCCTTGGAGATGGGAATTTCATTCTGGTAGGAATTCCTTTCTGTTTTCCAACTTTAAAGGGAAGACGCACAGGTAGCAGGGCATGGGAGAATCAGTAGCTCCTCGTCCTCCTCGGTTCCAGGTGTGCTGTGTGTGTGTTAGGTGGAAATTGGCCCTGCTTTACAGAAAATCTGAGACTCAAATGGCTGAAAAAGTCATTGCTCCCAGCTCTGGAAGGCTGAAGCATAAAAAATCACAGGAGGGAGCCTCACCGGGGCAACTTGGCAAATCAGTGAGACCCCAACTCAAAACGTGTATTGCAAGGTAAAAAAAAGAAAAAGAAGTTGTTACAAGGTGGGAATTGTAGCTCAGTGTGAAGGCCGTGGAACCCCCAATCTCTGGCCCACACACCACCCTGCGTCACCTCCCCCCAAGATGTGCAAGGGCTGGAGGTACAGCTCAGTGGGAGATCTAGCACGTGCAAGAACCTAGGTTCAGTCTCCAGTGGGGGTGGGGAGAAAGAGAGACAGACAGACAGAAAGAGAGAAACAAGGTAACTGTCTTGCCTCGGCCTAAACAAAGAGACCATGCAACAATTGCAGTTCTGAGCCTCTTACCACTCCTTAAAGAGCTCGGGGTCCGAGAGGGTAGAGGCCACAATGCGAGCTCCCTGGGCGGGAGGATTGGACCAGGTCACACGCACGATCTTCTCCATCTGAGAAAGGACCCGCACGATGTTCTCCGATTCTTTTCCAACCACGGTCAGATTCCCTACTCGCTCATCTGAAGAGAACACGGGAGTCAGGCTCGGCTCGGCTCTGCCACCGGGGCCGGGGAGGGAGGTAGGCAGGCGCGCCGGGGCCGGGGAGCCACCAGGGCCGGGGAGGGGGGCCGGCCACAGGCCCACCCGCGCACTCACTGTAGAGTCCGAAGTTCTTGGAGAAGGACTGGGCGCAGAAGAGCTCAAAGCCTTCGGACACGAAATAGCGAATGGCCCAGGCATCTTTCTCCAGGTCTCCAGACGCAAAGCCCTGGTAGGCTGAGTCAAAGAAGGGGAAGAGGAACCGGCGCTGCAAGGGAGGGAAGCGCGTCAGGGCAGGAAGCCCTTCCCAGACGCCGCCATCTTCCTCCCATCTGGTGCCTGAGAGGAATTTCTAACTCAGAGCCTTGCTCCTCTTCCTTATTACCCCTGTGTACCCAGCCACCCTACTAATTCCCTGCTGCACTGAATATCAAATGACTAAGGTAAGTTTCGGAATATCTCACTTTTTTGTTTTTGATTTTGAGACAGGGTCTCACTGTGCCGTCGGGCTGGCCTTGAACCCTCTCTGTAGCCCAGGCTGGGCTCAAACTCATGCTACCCTCTTGCCTCAGCTCCTGAGGACCAGGTGACTGCGAGGCACTGCCATGTCCATGTAACCTCACTTTTTAAGTCTTTCGTCCTAACTGTGAGCCTATAGCTCACCAGCAGGGCTGATTTCCGAGGCAAGAGGAGACTGTCCTGTGCTAGCGGTGGGTGCTTCTCTCTGAGCCCCTGGTGTGGCGTTAGTCGAGAGAGGGCCTTAGCCCCCGGCCGCCTAGCGGACTCTCAGTCACCGCTCTCTTCAAAGAGCTGGCGCAGGAGGCTGTTCCCTCTTGTAGGCAATTTCTCCGAACAGGCAGCACTTCCCTCCGCCGGCCCGGCCGGGGCCCGAGGGTGCCTTGCCTCCTACCCTCCAGCCTGGCCCCACGGCCGAGCACACACACCCCCAGTCTGCCTGCTCCTGTCTCCCGAGAGCTCCGGGACCCTTTCCCATTTCACTTCCCCCACGGCCACCTTCTCCACGCGGTCACCGTCAGCTCTTCCACGCTTGCAACAGCAGCTCCGAACTGCCGTCCCAGTTGCCCTATTCCTGCCTCTCTGATCCATCCATTCCTCCCCATGCGATCAGGGCGACCTTAGCCAGAGCATCCACCTCGGCACAGGCCGGGAGCTGTCCACTCTCCAGACACATCACGCACACTCCCGGGCTGCCTCCCGGTCCTAACAGGAGCAGGAATGACCTTCGCTTCCTCACGGGGCCACCATCTCAGCCTTGCCAGCTCCCACCACCCAGTGCCTCCGTAACTCCTTCCCTGCCTGCCAGACTCACCATGGCAACTACTTCCAAGAAAACTCCTGCCACCCCCTGTACCCTCTGCATGCACTGCTCAGCATCTGGGTGATGCACTCTCCAGGGCCCATCAAGGCAGCCTCTCACAGTATAACTGCTCTCACCCTCTTCGGTCCCCAGACACACTACACGTTCTCTGGAGGGCGGTCTTTGTTCCCCGCCGTACTCCCATGTACCCAGGACGTAGTAGTTTCTCAGTAAGTTATTCTATGAGTGCCCTATTGGAGAATACACACACTTTAAGCTGGAAATGCCAGTCGACAAAGTTACCCCAAAGAAATAAAAGTGAGTTTTATTATCTAATTATTTGTAATCTCAAGAAATCTGAAATAATCCTAAATGTCCATTAACTGATTTACTCAGTCCCTAAGATGACACATCTCTGAGAGAAATATAATACAGTCATGAAAAATGATGCTACAAAACATCAAGTGGCCTGTAAGTACAAAAGTGCTAGGAAAAAGAATAGACAAAACGTCCATATGTGTGCATATATATATATATATACACACACACACACACACACATACACACACGTATATATGACATACAGGAAGGTACACATGTGCATGCATACACACAAGGCCTGTCTACCAAAACTTAACAGTGTCTTTCAGCCACTGTGAGGGCATACTCCCATCATCCCAGCACTCTTGGGAAGCTGAGGCAGGAAGAGCACAAGTTCAAGCCCAGCCTAGGCAACTTAGCAAGACTCTTACAAAATAATAATTTTTAAAGTAGGCTCAAAATAAAAGCCCTGAGTTCAATCCCTAGTACTGCAAAAAGCAAAAACAAAACAACTACAACAACCCCAGTGTCTTTCTTTGGGTAATGGGATTTATAGCTTACATATATTTTCTCCTTGGTATTTTTCAAGTTCGTGAATAAACAGGCTTTTTTTTTTTTTTTTTTTTTGAGACAGGGTCTCGCTTTGTAGTCCAGGCTGGCCCTGAGCTCACTATGGAGCCCAGGCAAGCCTCGAACTCAGCAATCCTCCTGCTTCTGCCTCCCGAGTGCTGGGATGACAGGGGTGAGCCCCCATGCCTGGCCCTGTGGTACGTGGTACTGACTGCTGATAGGCGTGAGTCACCATGCCTGGTATTGTTGTATGTGGTTACCGGGAATTGGACCAGGGACCTTGCGCTTGCTAGGTAGGCACCAGAACCACTGAGCTAAATCTCTGGTCAATTACCTTCATGACAGAAGTCAATTACCTTCATGACAGAAGTCAATTACCTTCATGACAGAAGCAATCTGCTTCCACTGCTCTGGAGTTGGGTCGGTTCCGGTTGGATTGTGTGCACAGGCATGGAGGACAATGATGGAGTATTCTGGAGCATTCTGAGGAAACAGAAGCTGTATGAGCCCGGACACCAGCAACCAGAGACACACTCAGCAGCGCACAGGTCAGTGAAAAGGGCAAAGGGCGACCACCCTCTTGCTCTCTCGTGTCTATCCATGCAACCTCTCTCTCCCGTGCTATTTCGGAATCTACTATCTCATGTGGACAAGGCTTTCCCTTATCAGATTTTCACTTAACTGTCCCAAAGACTTGCCTCGCTAGGTCTGACACCACAGAGTTTCTTTACTTTTTCCTCCAAATCACCTACCTCTAGATCATTCAGGAAACCCTCGAGGTTAAGTCCTCTCTTCTCCGCATCCCAGTACTGATAGGACCGAATGTTTTTAAATCCAGCAGAAGCAAAGACAGCATTATGGTTCTCTGTAAGCGAAGGAGTAAAATGCTAAGCGCTTTCACGAACACCAGACGGCATGATTATGCAGGCTGCAGTCAGCTCACCACCCTGCCAGGCACAAGGTCCACGGGGCGTCCTCAGGGTTAGAGGTTAAAATCTAGAGAAACGCTCGAGAACAAGTTCAACCAGTGACACTAATGTCAAACTTCTATCCTACGACAATCGCTTTTCCTGCGTCTACATTTTATGCCTCCTCTGGGGATTTTCAACACAGACTGAACAATGAATGTATTCAAAGGTGAGCTGTTCCGGGGCTAGATGACACTTTCTGTCATCTGAGCGGCCTGAAGAGAAAGAACCCTCTCTGTTCTCTTCTTACCACAGACTCACCCCAGGTTGGTGATGACACATAGACAGGTGTGTCCCTGTTGTTCGTTCCATTGTACCATCGGGCTAAGAACTCGGCTCCAATTCGCAGTGCACCTGTCCCGCCCAGAGACTGCACACCGCCTACCTGGAAGAGAATGAGGTGACACCTGGCTCAGAGAGAGATCGGACAGTCGTGGCTAAACACGGTAAGAGAGACACTTGCTCCGGGCCTGCTCTGTGCCGAACCCTTCCATTGCATTATAGTACCGAGTCCGCACAGCAGGAGAGCAAGCGCCTGCTCTGAGTGGGGCCCCGGCCGCAACTTTAGGCACCATTTAAAACAAAATTTTTTTTAAAAAGCAAACAACAGCAACAACAACAAAAAGAAAACCCTCACAATAATTACCCAAACAATGCCCTACTCTTTGCCCATATTTATGAGACACCAATGAAGAAACTGAGGCTAAGTGGGACAGAGTAACTTGCTCAATGTCAGTAGCTCCTCAATCAGAGGGTCCAACCTTCATCCCCGGGTCCGACTCTAGGGAAACGCTTCCTCGTGAACACAGAGGGAGAGGACGGACTAGGGCACACCAGTGTGCCCCGGAGGGTGTCTTTGGCACCTACCCCAAGATCACAGTCTCCCTCAGCAGAAGCCTCTAAAATGGGGTTTCTAGCTCACCGATGACCTCAGTTGTGCTACCCCTTCTTATCTCAAGAACTCTGACTTACGAATTCTTAGATGTTCTGACAAAACAAAGCTAAGTCAATACTGCTTTCCTATCCTTAGCTCTCTTGTATGTGAACTTACACGGACATGAATAAATTTACACGCATCTCATTTGATCCTCACGCCCACTGGGAATTAAGTTCGACATTCCCAATTCACCCTTCAGGAAACTGATCCCAAGAAGCGGCTCGCACGGCTGGCGAGTCGCAGGATGTGGGCACTGTGTCTTATGCATGTTATTCTCCCTACCTACCTACGACTCTGGCCCTTCAAAATTCTGGTGAGTTTTCACCATAACTCACGAGAAAAATGGAATGAATTACATGTTACCTAATACATCCACAGGATTATGGAGAAAGGAAGAAACAGATCACATAAAAAAAAAAGTGTACTTAAAAAAAAAGGAAGGGCACACACCAACCTTCTAGTAGTAGCAAATCTTAGGAGCAACCTAGACTCTAAAACAGTGGTCAAAGAGACTCTGGTCTAACCTATAAATTTGTGTGTGTGTGTGTGTCTGTGTGTGTGCACGTGCATGGTTGAGACAGGGTCTCACTTTGCAGTTTAGGCTGGCACTGAGCTTACTATGTAACCCAGGCAAGCCTCGAACTCACAGCAATCCTCCTGCCTCCCGAGTGCTAGAATGACAAGCATGAGCCACCACACCCGGCCAGCACTGTGGTATGTGGTACTGATGGCTGAGTCAACACACCTGGTATTGTTGTATGTGGTTACTGGGGATGGAACCAGGGACCTTGTGCTTGCTAAGCAGGCGCTGGAACCACTGAGCTAAATCTCTGGCCCTATAAATTGTTTTTTTTTTAAATATGAATATTCTCACCAGGCTTGGTGGCTCAGCCATAATCCCAGCACTTATGAGGCAGAGGCAAGAGGATTGCTGAGTTCGAGGCTTGCCTGGGCCACATAGTGAGCTCAGGGCCAGCCTGAACTACAAAGTAAGACCCTGTCTCAAAAAAAAAAAAAAAAGAATATTCTCATGTGTTATTTATAAAAGTTTATAATAATTTTTAAAATGTATTCAGATGGGGCTAGGGATGTAGCTCAGTGGTGCTATGTATATCCGGCAAATGCAAGGTCCTGAGTTTAATCCCTAGTACAAAAAAAAAATGTATTCAGATATTTATGATTTGCTATAAAATAATCCAGCTTTTGTGGTAAGTCAGTCTCATACAAGACAATTATTAAAGCTAAGCAAAACTATATGGAGATACATTCATATTATTTTCCTTACCTTCATACAGATTTGAACTTTCCCATAGTGAAAATGTAAAAAAAAATTCTTAGAGAAGAAAAGCTTCCTATATCTTTTAAAAAATGTAATATGACATTAATATCAAAAGATAACAAGGAAGAAAAAAAGTAGGAAAATGAAAGCCCTTTCTCTTAACTTTTAAACCCACCCTCTCTTGTTCTTAAAAACTAAATACATTAAGACATAGTTAGTAAACAAGATGAAAACATGCTCAAGATAAACTCACATCACAAAGATGAACTATTTCTTGGCATTTATAACGTATATGACACAGGAAATAGTAAAAAAATTTTTCTCAAAAAGTTACCATTACCCAAAAATATAACACTGTGTGGCTTTGGTCAAATAAAAGTTGCTCTAATTATCAGCACAGAAACTAGTTTTGAGTGAATCAATAATGGAGCAATTTGGTTATTCTGGAAACTCACTTTTGGCAAATTAACCAAGAGCCCAAGAGGATCCTATTCTGATAAGGAGGAAAAGCATTCTTATCAAAGGAAATAAGCCCATAATTGTCAAGGAGACAGGTAAGTAGACCAGGGTGGGTCGACAGGGCTCTCTAGACTAGGGCAATCTGGGAAGTGTGCGTTCGAAGCCGGTGAGTGGACCTCTGTGCCTAACTGCTGGACCCCAGAACCCTTCTCTAAGATCCTATCTGCTGAGGTGCCTCCACTCTAGGAGCAGGAGGGCTGACCACGGACTGCTCATGGCCAGGGCCAGCTTCGTTCAGTTCAGTGTACGCGGCAGTGCCTGGCACATCGTGCCGTACAAACCCAGGCTGAACTGTCTAAAGGAAGGAGACAGCATTAAAAAAAAAAAAAAGACCTGAGCTGCAGCAAAAGTCTAGAAGAGTCTCCTAGACAGGACGGTTCAAGCGAGAGACCGGGACATCGCCGGGTGGTGGTGGCAAAGCACGATGGCTCATGAGCTGTGTGTGACTCACCTAGAAGGGCTCAGAGATTTCAGAACCTGATTCGATTTTTTAAATTAATATTTTGTATGGATCCTAAGGTCTGAAAGTGGACAAGCAGTGAGGGACCCAGAAAATGGGCATATCACACTGGAGGACTGGGACTGCATTAAACCTTGGAACCAGTCTCAAGGAGACACAAATCACTGCTTGTTCTCTCCTTCATTCACTCTTTTATTCACGGCTCATCTTCAAGTTTCAGCTCAAACATCATTTCCATTTCTATCCTGAGCACCCTAGTTAAAAATCGGTTCACCCTCAGTCCCATTCGCTGCCATCCTATTTTGATGGCTATTTCTCATCTGTAATTTACTATACCATGTTATTATGTTTACAGTCTGTCTCCACAAAAACAAAATAGCGCAAAGATGCTGCATGTTGGTCCCCGCTGGGTTTGAGCATTTAACACAGTGCCTGGACTTGGTGGAGAACACTGGCTGAGCATGTCACTGATGAATCTAAACACCCAGGAATCACAGCGGTCCCAGCCTGGGAGCTAAAGGCTAAAATTCTTCAAGTAAAGGAGCAAGCCATGCTCCTCATCCAGGGTATAGTGATGGTCTTGTAGGAAAGAAGCCCTTATAAAATCAACTTCATAGTCTACGCAGTAAGTACTATTATTTACAAGCTGTGAACAAAGTCCTGTGATAGCTCGGGGGGCTTGAACTGCTGGCCCTGTCTGAGAGAGGGAGGGTTCAGCACAGAAACGATCAGGTCCTGAAGGGCTTGGAAGTGGGGCCTGAGAAGCTGAAGAATCAAGGGAAGGCTTCTGGGGGAAGGGCAGACGGTGTCATGATAGGATTTGGTGGGTCTGGAAAACAGAAGGCTTCCTGGGAAATGCAAGAGTTAGCAGTGGGGAGGGTGTTAACTAAACTCACTGCAGACCAAGTTCAAGGGCTGGGTTTTACCCGCTAGGCAATGGAAGGAGCTACCATAGGGCGTGGGCTAGGGAAAGGGTGGGAGCTATGACATGATTAACTGTCTGCCTATCTATCTGTCTGTCTGTCTGTCTCTTTATTTGAAACAGGGTCTCACTATGCAGTTCAGGCTGGCCTTGAACTCAAACTCTCAAACGCCTCAAACCTCACAGTGAGTCTCCTGCCTCAGCCTCCTCAATGCTGGGATTACAGGTGTCCCTGGCTCATGATTAACTTTTAATAGTTGGCTAGAAATGAGCTGGAGCTGGGAAACTGAAAACAGGGTCCTAATAGGATTCTAAGAAAGACCACAGTCTAGATTTCCTGAGTTTGCAGTTCCCTGGCTTCCTGAGTACCCTTTATACCTCCTTCCGAATTCCTCTTTACTCAAACTGATACCTTTTAAACCCACGCAGTCGTATCTTAGAGCACAAGCCTCTAGTTAAACTCTGGCTACTCTGTCAACCCAATTAGGACTCATTTATATGAATCTGTATTGTGATTTTGACCCCACTAAGGAGCTTTGGGATACCTACCATGTTGGTTTCCAATAGGGCTATATAAGTTTTCACCTAAAGTGAAGGCAGAGACTCATAACTGATTGGAAAGAGCTCTGTCAGTCATAGACCCACCTCCCCACTTCTTCACAATCTAAGGCTTAAAAGAAATCCTACCTTAGGGTTGAAAATTTAGTTCAGTGGTTCTGATGCCTGCCTAGCAAGTGCAAGGTCCCTGGTTCGATCCCCAGTAACCACATACAACAATACCGGGCGTGGTGACTCACAGCCACCAGCAATCAGTACCACATACCACAGTGCCAGGCATGGTGGCTCACGCCTGTAATCCCAGCACTCAGGAGGCAGAGGCAGGAAGATTGCTATGTAGCTTGCCTGGGCTACATAGTGAGCTCAGGGCAGCCTAAACTACAAAGCGAGACCCTGTCTCAAAAAAAAAAAACTAAAAAGAACCCAAAAAACAAAGAAATCCTACCTTAGACCTCAGAGCAGGTACTTCCTAAAGGACTTGATTGCTTGGAACTCTTCCCCAGTACACTGTCTTCTCATACCTGCTTTGTAGTTGCTTAAAGTGCTTTAAACTTTTTATCCTTTGGCCTGCTTGTGGACCTCCCTACAAATCTCTGGAGGATCCAAGAGCTGAGACCACCTCACAACTCAGAGCAGCAGGCAGCCCAGGCTGCACCCCCGCAACTTTCCAGCCACTTCTGCTAACCGCGGTGTGCAGGACGCGCTGGAATGAGGAAGAGGCTAGTGGCAGGACAGTCAATCAGAAGGCGGCCAGAAGAATCCACGGTGAGATGCCGGAGGGTTGAATGAAGACAGCAGCCTGGGGGGGTGAGGACTTCTAGCAAAAGAGCAAGGGCTCAGACTCAGGAGCAACTGGAGCCTGGAGTGATGCAGATGCCGCGAGGCTCATCCTACACCAATCCAAAGGCGGGGACAAAAATCTTCAAATGTGTTTTATGATCAAAAACTCAAGACCAGATGAAGCAGACCGAGAGGGGGAGTTATGATCCCTGGTCAAGGCCACAGACAACAACCCAAGTCTTACAGTGTGGGGAGGTTAGAAGAGGGAGCGGCAGGCAGAGGAACATCTCTGCGCACAGTGGCTGTGTACGAAATGCAGTCTTTGAGGAAGCGGAGTCTGTTTCTGTTTGTCCGTGGAGCTCCGAATGACTTGCTTCAGTGCCTAAGAAGTTAAGCCTCGGGCTGCCCAAGTTCTTCACCTTCAACACACATTGGGACTCTCGCTCTCTCTCTCTCTCGAGAACACTGGTTTTCAGCCCAAGTTCTCCCCCTGACCCCTAACTTACGTACTCTCGCATTCCTCCCTGCACGCTTTCTTCTTGAGGCCTGCCACTGTTGCGTGCCCGTCCGTCAGAACCCTAGCTCATCACCGGTTTCATCACCGGCCCGAGTTCTAAGACATTCACCGGAGACTCTCTGCCCTGATGTCATGCGAAAATGTATGCCTGTGTAACCTTCATTCTGCCCTGTAGCCCTGCTTATCCGCGCATCCGGGTGATGTTATATGCAGAAGGAAGATATCCGTGGTAAGCAGCATGTGAGGGTTACCTCCATTGCCCCTTCAGTGCGCGAACCACGGGTTGCATTAAAACGTGGCCCAGGAGGATAACAAGGCCAAGTGGTTGAGATTGTCCACCATCTAAGTGGACTATTGCGAAAACCTGAGCTCTTTCCTTTCCCACCATCTAACCTCCGCTATCTTCTTCAAACAACACTCATTGGGTAACTGCTGTTCAGACCTTGAATTGGCTTTCCCTGCCCTGGCTGCCAAGACCAGCTTGTCCCCTCTGTCCAACAGATTCCCAGCTCTAGCAAGCAGATCTCTTTACAATCCAGACTTGCTCAGGGACCAGCTCTGTCCCTGGACTCTCCCCACCGGAACAGGGTACCTTCTCAAATTGGCTATACTTAGGATCCCCTGGGGACTTCTAGAAAACAAGTCCCTGGTGGAAGGGAAAGGGAGAGAAAGAGGGGAAGAGGAAGAGAAAAGAAGAAGAACGCTGACTTGGCTGGATTGGCCTAGGGTTCGTGGGACCAGATCTCACACACACACACACAATCCTAATGTACACGCAGAATGGAAAGTCAGTGTTCGGGCCACGTTTACACATAATCCAACACTCAGCTCAAGTCCCACATGTGGCCTTCATGAGCCTCCTTCTCCTCTGAATTCCTGCAACACATAGAATCTGTCCCATAACCACCTCCTGCCGCTCCAAACATATTTTTCTACATGTCTCTAGTTAATAACAGTAAAATGTAATTGAGCAACAGTGAGATCAAGGCCAGAAGTGTTAAATAATATTAGACTGGCAAGGACTTCAAAGAGCATTTATATGAGTGGCTTTTGAATTCGGGGGAAGAGTCACACACCTTTTGAAAATCTGATTAAAAAATCAATGAACCTTCTCCATCCAAACAAACACACACAAAACAACTGTGCATACAATTTAGAAAAGTTCCTTTAAATGGTCCCCTTTGCAAATTCTCCGTATAAGACCATGAACCACAAATCTGTGTTGTTCTAATATGTAGATGTGGAGACCAGGGGAGTAAATAACTTGCCTATGGTCAAAAGTAGTGGCAGATGGGGCCGGAGGGTTAGCTCAGTGGTTCCGGCACCTGCCTCGCAAGCGCAAGGGCCTGAGTTCGATCCCCGGTTACCACATATAATGCTGGGCGTGGTGGCTCACGCCTGTCATCCCAGCACTCGGGAGGCAGAGACAGGAGGA